>OMLC01064354.1:8209-40060 GCA_900302585.1 Regalecus glesne | reverse complement strand
GAGGTGGTTCACTACAGATCAGCGGACAGAGGGGAAACATGAGGAGAAAATGGGATAGTGAAATTAAAACCCAATCACTCTCCATGAGATTGGATATTGATTGGTCTTCCAAATGACTATGCGGAGATATTTCTAGATGATATGGTGTATAAACACTCATAGACTTGTTTCCTCCGCGCCACGCGTGGCGAATGGATTCCTCAGGTCCCTGAAAAGATAGCAGAGGCTATGGTGTGGAAATCTGCATTAATCATAGTCAATACAGGGGCTCCTTTTTCTTTGTCTTCTTCTTCTTTTTCTTCATCATCATCTGAGCCAAAATGCTGAATATGCTCGAGAGGCTTTGAACCACAGCACTTTCTAATCCCCATCCTGTCCCGTTTCTTATATATGGTAGTTATTACTTTTCCTTTGACAGGGCTTGATGGAGAGGTTTAGAACGATTCCATGACCCCGGAGCTGTTGGCTGTTTAAATCTCATTGCTTTGCCATGTTCTGAGAAAGGCTCACCGTGTAGAAGACTCAGTAATAACCAAGGGATGCTGTCGAGCACTGTTGTGCTGCACATCTTCAACAGTCCTCATATGAGGACGCATAACCACATGCTCTTTATGGTGGAGATCTAAATTCCCAGGTCAGCTGGCATCAGATCTGTCTTAGGCAAGCGGGGGGGGGTGCACCAGAGCAAGGGAGAGATTCTTAAATTCTTAAGTCAGTTTAGCTTTTTGTTGTTCTTTCTTTTGTATTGAAATCCCTCTGACACTGATCTCATCACATCACGGATGGATTGTTCATCAGCTGGTTGCTTAACTGTTCATTCATCAGCAGCCTGATAGAGGTTTTGTGCAGGGTGGCACCACAGAGTAAAAGGGTTTCCATTGTATTATGCTTGGATGCAAAGGGAAACAGAGCAGTTCCTCAGCTGTTTGTGTATTAAGAGCCATGAAACATTTTGTCAGGTAATTCTGGGAGACCTATAGTCCATACATTTTTCATAGAGTTCCTTTCCCCCACAGTGGCACTGTGTCTTAACAAAACAAATCTCTCTCTCTCTCTCTCTCTCTCTCTCTCTCTCTTTCTCTCTGTCTCTCTCTCTGTCTGTCTGTCACAGGGAGCCTTATGTATGCCTCTCGCTTCCTAAAATAAAGGCAGACCCTTGACCGGCTTTTCCCCACCCTGCTGAATCAGACGTGATCCTGACAAACACAGCCCAACCACTCCACATCCCCCTGTATGGATGCATGTTGGTGACATGCAGCACGAATCCTCCTGTCCTGGCCTGCGGATTACCCTGAATTCAGGTACAGTCTGGGTTTATTCTCCACCATTTCAGCTGCACCAACATCTGTTTCATCTACCATGCATCAGTCGGTGAAATGTGAGCTTCCCTAGAGCTGTCTGATACCTACCATTCAGCTAAATGCAATCGATAAGTTGATGATGATGCCTTCAGAGGAGCTAGTCCACTCAATATTAGTAATTGCAGAGGCCAAAGACCTGCCTTCTGCCTTGAGCATCATAGGTTGAGGCTATACAGGGAACACCCGGTCAAAAATATCCCTTCTGTAATTTTGCATAACCAGCCTGAGTGTGGTGGCAAGTCTTGCAGCCATAGCCTGACGACACTGGGAGGCGCGTTGCTAAAGAGTCCCACATTCACACATTCAATGCACAAATCAGAAGTGTGACATCCCGTACGCTTTGCCACTCATATACTCGGAAGCGCGTCCTAGAAACAATTTACTTCACCGAGGCGGCTGTAACTGCTCAAGTGAGGAGTGGGGGTATTTGTAAATAAGCACTTGGTGATAAGTGATGAACTGTCAATTAACCTGCTGTATAAGAGTATATGCAGCAGAGGAATCCCCGCTCAGCTTAATCATACCGAGGGGCTGAGAAAGGCATAATAACAGCAACTATGACTATTAACGCCTCAGAAAAACAAGCGCAACCCGAGCCCCTGGAGGCCGGGTTGTGTTTTTGTCATCGTTGTCCTGTTTTATTAGTCCATATAAGAAATCAGTTTTTTCTTTACCTGCTGGCTCAAAGTCACTGTGCACCCACCCAGATGAATGGCCTGAAGCCAACTCTATAATTGTGCTTGCTTATTTACATTAAAGTCGAAGTGTGGCGATGCAAGTAGGCCTCCTTGAATGACAGGCAACCAAGTGGCTGATTGGGCTCCTGGAGTAGAGGATTGTTTAGAATGAAGCTAGTGTCTGTGTTGCGGAATCAATATATATCTTTTAAACATTTTATTTCTCAAAACCTGCAAGGAGAATGTATCCAGCCTTAGTTTTCTGAAGTAAAGATGAATGACATGTAAATTGTTGTTGCTCTTTCTATTTGATACCTTTACCCTTTCTTTACTGGGGGCGGGCATGGTTCATGAGGTAGAGCAGGTCATCTAGTAATCACAAGGTCACTGGTTCAATTACCAGCTACTTCAGAACATGTTTTGATCTGTCCTTGAGCAAGACACTGAAATCCCTAACTGTTTCAGTGCTATAGCTGCCCATCACTCCTATACAATGAAAGGTCCATTTTATGTATCATGATTAGTCCCCACATTGTAGGGGTGGACACGGACTTAGATGGAGTTTGGGGGATTGAGGCCGGTGGCCGTTCCTGATGCCTTGGGGTGGGTTCGAATCTATAGCATCTGACCTGTCAGTTCTCAAACTGCAAGCTCTACCATTGAGACAATATGGCCCAAATGCCATGCTGGAAAGATATTCATTTATTATAGGCTCTGAAGCAAATGCAGTATGATTTTAAATAGCATTCATTGGTCTATTATGAGGAGATGCTTTTCATAGTCTCAGAAAAAAACATCGCTGAGATGATGCTTTTCTGAGAGACACAGGGTTGGCTGCTATGTGAGAGGGAAGCATATTGTGTTGGAAGATGAAGGGGAGACATGGTCAAGAACTGTATACCAGTTGACTTCATGGACCCTGTTTCCCTCTCTCACCTCTGAAATCTGATGTGAGGTAGCCTCCCCTCAGGCCTTGTGGTCATCTACCACATGAACCATTGGGAAGCTTTTATTTCAACAGAGAAATATATTTGGTGAGTTCATAATCTTAATCTATACCCAACAGGAAAACCTGCTTCATACATCATGCGAGGGCTCTGAACAGACCCATATCAGATAGCCCTGATGAATAAATATGGACCAGGAATTCTTCAGCAAGGGCACATTTTTCACCCACAGCAGTTATCTCCTGCCTTGGACATGTTATGATCACTAGAGGTGGACTCAAATGCAGACACACGTAATGGAATTGTAAAAGGGGTTTATTGTAGGGATGAAAGGGGATGAGAATGGCAGGCCGGGCAGAAATTAGAGAGGCCAAGGCAGAACTGGACTGAGTTGGATGGTGGATGGTTAAAGATGAGCTGTGTGGGAGGGACAGATGAGCAATTGATTAAGGCTGATAAACAAGTAGGAAGGGGAACCAAAGAGTAGTTGTGCTGGAAACATGAGTAGACATGATAAATACAGGCAATGCAAACAACAGGAGCAATAATCCTGAATAAGAAAATATCCGAGAACAAGAGTCTATTACAGTGGTCTGCCGATGAGTGGATGGAGAAGTGGAGTAGATGTGCTGTTGAAATGAAGAGTTCATGAAAAAGAGGTGTCTAAGCTGGTGCAGGGAAGGTGAAGGAGTCACAGTCAGGATGTGGCCTGAGGTGACATATTTTACCTACAGCACAGGGGGGGAACTTTGCCTTAGTTACAAGGTTAGGCATCACTGTTGACTTCAGTGCTGAGAGAATTGTCCCTTCTCTGGAACTTCTCACTGGGATCTAACACAACCTGATGGGGGCAGACATCATGATGTACCTCACTTTCATAGACAGGAACCTTGGTTAAGTTTTGCCTGTATGATTCTAAATTACTCACTGAGTGTTTTATAGAGGTGTAGTTAACATCTACCACACCAGTGGTGTGGTAGATGTTAGTGGTGTAGCTGGAAGAGCCGAAAGCCCTCTATGTCTATGGCTGCACTCCTACCATACACGATGATGCAATTAATGGGAATCACGTCATGATCCAATGCTTGATTTCTGGATGATAACAGTCTTAAAGTTGAATCTTAAATCAGATTATGAGCAGGGAAATAATTATCCAGGGAAAAGGGTAATTTGTGACCTATGTGAGTCCATTTCAGGTCTACCTGATGTGCATATGAAAGAACTATTCATGAGTGCGAGCCTCTGTCGTACTCAGCGGATGATACTTCAAAAGGAGGGTGATGCTCCATAGCAGCATTTAGAGAGGCAAGACTTTACATCCAGAGCCTTTTTGTATCTTCAGTGTAACTGAGCGTCATCGAGTGTTTTTCATTTAACACTCACAAATGCTTGAATATGAAACCAGTTCCCATTAGATGGTTTAGAGCAGTCACATCACCACTTTGTGAGCATGACCGTGTCATTCAAAATATTCAAGAGCAAAACATTAAAAATACACTTTAAAAAAACAAGTTGACAAGAAATTCAAACCTCACTGCATCAGTTTATTGGCATGTCAACTCTTCTCCTTCAGCGAGCATCGGAAGCCTCCTTGTATCGTTCAGCAGGCGTGGTTTTTTTTGTATTTTGGCATTTTCATGCAGCTTCTCTCATTTACCACCTCCATATATTTTGGTGAAAATGTGTGATGCTAGCATGATGAGTGATCGCCTGATCCATCTGTATCTTTTGCAGTGATTTCCCAGTCATGTCTGTGTTTGATGGTCAATCAACCATCCATATGATACTTTTGAAGGCAAGAGGAATGGAGAGTGGAATGTACGAGACATTCCTCTCTCTCTCTCTCTCTCTCTCTCTCTCTCTCCCTCTCCCCCTCCCTCCATTTCTTTTTCCCGCTCTCTCAGTCTCTTGCTCAAAAGAGTGCATTCAGTCTTTATTCTGTCATCTCAACCGGTGAGCCAGGCACAGCTAATGATCATAAGACATCATTGTAAATCACAAAAAGATGAATCGGTTCAACTGGATAAAAAGTTTATTCAGAACCATTTTGTCACTGCCACGGATACTGCAATCAGCTCAGACTGAAGATGTCACCTGGTGAGTGACGAAACGTTTCTAAATAAACTTCTGATCCAGCTGAACAGATTCACCTCTTTTTGTGATTTCCCTACCTGGGTTATTGAGCATGCATCAAGATACCTGGATTATTGAGCATGCATCAAGAAGCACCATACTAAAGCTGTACTATGTGGCTGCCTCTTGTCCACAATCTCCTACAGGGGAACCAGTGAGTAAAATGATGTCTCAACTGACACACACACAAACACACACACACACACACACACACACACGCACACATGCACACATATATAAGAAAAATACTCTGCAGTTGTAAAATGACATGTTTTTTTAAAGAGGAGGAAGCATACAGGTTAACTGAAAACAATCCTACAGCATACTGCTGACGTGTTGGAGGAGTATGAGGAGTTGCAGACTCCTTATCGAGATTTTTCAGGTCCATTAACAAAAACGGATAATTATCAACATGACCTTCGGCTTCACTGCTGTAAAAAAAATACAGAAAAGACATCAGCAAACCCATCAAACTATTGGAGAGCTCAAGGTGGTGACATGATGTACCTATGTGTCCTGTAAGGCAATAGACTGCTCTCACTTTACCCGACGTGTACATCCTGGCAAGACGGTCACTATTCACTTTTTGTTTTTTGTTTTTTTATTGAATGCTTTAATAAGGGGAAGGGGGTTCACACATTCAGCTACATTTGAAGGTTGTGTTAGCTTAGCGGTAGAATGTGCACCTACAATGTCAGGCATTTCAGGTTTGATCCCCCTGCGTCAGGAAATGGCAGTTGGCCTTAATCCCCCATGCTCGGTAAATGTGAGACATGTGTTATAAAGGGCTATGAGTGGTCAATAGACTAAAAAATCATTTACCATCCATCTATCAACTGTTTATCTCGAAGTCAGGTTGCAGGGTCATGCGGGAGCCTATCCCAGCGCTCATTGGGTTTAAGGCAAGGAAACCCTTGACAGGTCACCATTCCATCTCAGAGCTTGAGCACTTAGGGGTTCAGTGTCTTGTTTAAGGATGCTTCATCAGACTTTCTGCAAGGAACTGGGGATCAAATCAATTTGCTGAAATATTTGATTGAAAATGGAAACAGTTTCTATCATTTACAGTTCAACCACTTTCAGAGGGTTACATCCTTAATGATCAATCCCTTTGTTACGAGCAAGAAGTGGCTCTGGAAACAATTGCAGCGCCCCCCCCCATCAGCACACTCCAGGCTCAGCACAAGGCAAACAAAGATTGAATGCTTAATTAACGTATTCAATTTCTTCTATTCAAAACTAATATTTTGTGATGGTGTTTGGAAATGTAATTCAGAGTTTTTAACAGAAGCCCAGTGGTTTTAGAACAGGGAGATTGCACCTATCACTTTCGGTGACATGTACATTTTCCCCCACCATCTCACAAACAACACACACCTGGGAATATGGGAGCAGGGAAACCGAAGCCAAAAGAAAGAGGTTTTGACGATGTTCAGACTTGGCCCAATGTGATCCTCATAGAAATCCAATGCTAATCACCAACTGGCATGTTACAGGGTGGAATATTAACTGCTGCCAGCTTTCCAGAGCAAAAATTAAACACTTCAAGGTGACAGGCTTTGTTTATGGAGCCGCATGTGTGGGCATGTGTCATCATTATTTCCATAGTGGGAATGTACACAGCGGAGCGCAGGCCTGGAAGCCGAGCACGATGTATGTACCAAAATTTGTCACAGACAACCCAATCTCACATTTAGCATGAGGGGAGCATATGGGACATGCAGACGCATATATATATGCATTCTGAGCGCTATCTCTGCTCGCATTCAGGCAATGGGGCGCACAATGTGACGGCGGCCGTTGAGAGGAATGCCGAGAGCCCAGCAGTGCATTGAAACACATCTATCACATGCTAGCCTCACGTCCAAATGTGAAGTGAGTTCATCAGCGAGTCCTCTATCATTTCCACGCAGTAGTTTATCATCATGAGAATAGCCCATGCAATTTAACTGTCAAATGCTGCATGATAGCTTCCAGTGCGCTGTGGGGGAAGGATGGATGCATTCGCAGCATCTAGCATTGGCGGCTGCCAGTGGAAAGTCAGCCTGTGGCCTGTTCTGTAGAGATAAAGGAGGGAAGGATATGGACCGGTTTTACAGGGACTTGCAGCCCTGGCTCCTGCACACAGATTAACATGCAATGACACTGTTCTTTGTGAGCATGGCCCCCAGAACCCCTGATTACCTCAAACATCACCTGGCCGTCCTTTTCTGCATTGGTATGAAGCAGCCTAGTGTCTGGTGTGTGCCAGGCCGGCCTTTCACTTCAGACTGACAGTGACCGTTAATTTGCAGTTTGATCATTTTCCATTCTGATGATCCAGTTCAGCTATAAGTTTGTCCTCAAGTCCATTGGTTTTCAACATAAACTCAAATTATTTGTTTGGTCTCTAAACTCATGGCACCAGTACAGCCTTTCAGACGGTTCATCTATGAACCCCTTTAGAGTTCATTATGCAATATCTGGCATGCATGACTCTAAATGTAAATAATTCAATCAGTTTTGATTGTGGCATGAAAGGTAATGGACAAGACAAAATCAGAGATTCTCAGCCCTCCAGAGATACCTTGGCAGGCTCATGTTTATTTGATTAATTCAAATGGGTTATGAAGTGGGTCTGAATGTGGCTGTCAACATTTTCCTCAGCTGGCTCTTGCTAACCATACTTGACCTGATGTAATGCGCATAAAGGCAGAGAATTTTAAGAAAGTATTCTAGGCATGACAACTATCCCTAGTTTAGAAAAATGCATTGACCTTGAATGACATTTAAGGTCACAAAGATAATTCAACGATCACTGTCTTTACCTTATACATGCATTATATATGTCAATATGTGTGCCCTGGTAGGTCAGCGGTAGAGAGCACACTTTAGGAACTAACAAGCCAGGTGTTGTAGGTTCAATCCCACCGTGGGGCATCAGGAAGGGCATCCAGCCTTAATCCCCCAAATTCCACAAAGTCTGTGTCAATCCATAACATTGGGGCTAACGGTGACAGGTAAAAATGGACTTCTCTCTCTATATGTGTGCATGTATGTACAGGCACAATCACTCTGACTTCTTTAAGCAAAAGATACTCAGAGGGATTATTTATGGACTGGGATGATCAGCAGACTAATAATCTTTGTATTTTTTCTGCCCCTTACTGTCTATCTATAGACATATATGTAAAAGATGTTGGTGTGAGTTTCTTTTGTGCCCGGTGTGCATACTATTGTTGCTACTGTAGTTTCTTGTTCTGCTAAGCCTCGTCCTCAGTGTGAGAACATTATTCGTGGCGCCTGATGAATCCTTCCAAGTTAATTTCCGGAGAAAATTATAAGGAGTCACACTCGAACAGTTTTCCGATTCGCTCTGAAAGAACTCTCGATGTTGTTGTGGGTTGGCATGAAAGGCGCAGGTTGCTTCGGAAGCATGTGCTTATATCCTTGTTGCAGAGTCAGCCCTCCCTTAACGACCCTGTTCCTTTAAAAGTTTCTTCTCTCCCCGGTAATGAGCCTCTTCAAGACACACAGACACACACGTTACCTTTTCAGTATTGCTTCCAGTTTGGCCCCCATGCTACTGAATTAGATCAGAAGCAGTTGCAGAGTGCTCCTTCAGAAAGTGTGTTGAAGTGTCCTTGAGCAAGGCACTGAACCCCTAACTGCTGTGGACAACACATGAAAATTACCTTAGTGGCTAAATCTGGTGTATTTACATTTATTTCTAAGTGTTAATTATAAGCACTATCCATATAAAGGAGATTATTATTATTATTATTATCATTATTATTATTATTATTGCTAAACTTTGAAAACTCAGTGTATCACACTACTTGTGTTAAAATAGCAATAATACCTCTGTTTTCTCTTCATAAGGATGGGCGGATAAATAGATGGATAGGGAGACGGATTCATATATGGTTTTCAGTTGTAGGTAGTTAATAGCCACTGCTCTGGATAGACGTGTATGCAGGCTCACAACCACATGCCTATGAGAAGAGAAGCATACAGACTGCTGGGCTTATTCTTTAGAGAAGAAACAAACAAGTCATTTACAGTTTTGTGGTGAAACTTAAGACAAGAGACAAAATTGTAAAACTTAGACTTGACCAATTATCTGGATAGAGATGGAGTTGATTGTTTTAACACCAAATGGTGGAATTATCAATTGTAGATGGAGCTTTTCTGTCACCTGTATAATTTCCAAACCAAACTGACATTTGGTCAGGCCCAGGTGAGGCCCCCAAATCCTTTCTATCACTTATCAGTCCCATTACTGTGGTGTCACCTATGAATATCACTACGCTGTTATGATATTTGGCATGAGGCTGTAGAGTAAGTGGCTAAGGCCACAACCCTGTAGTGCTCCTGTTGAGAACTGTGGTAGATAAGTAGCTGGTACCTACTCTCGTTGTCTGATTTCTGCCTATCAGAAAATCATATAACCATGTACAGATGAAATTACAAAGACCAAGGTCCCCTAAGCCTCAATGCTAATTTAGATGCCACAATGGTACAAAATGTGGAGTCAATAAACAGCATTCAGAGATAGTTGTTTTTTCCTTCAAAGTGTTTCAGATCAGCATGTGGAGTCAATGGAATGGCATCTCCACAGATCTATTTAACTGAGGAGCAGACTGCAGCGGATCAAGGTTGGCAGAAATGTTGAGATTTATGTAAGTCTTGACTAATTCTTCAAAGTATTTCCTTATCAACAGATAGAATGCAAGTCATTTTTGGGGGCGCTGGTACAAATAAGGGTTTTCTTAGAAGAAACCATGCAGAAACCATACAGCCATGTTGACAGGTTAAAGAATGCCTGGGAAACATTTTGATAGCTGACTAGAGCAGGTCTTAGATATACCAGATGGGATATCCTCTGGGCGGGAAGCTTTACATGCTATGACAGATTTAGAAACCTTACTCTTGTCAGCCTCCGTCACTGGATGTTTTGCCTAACCAACCAGGTTCTATGTATTGTCTGGGGGTCCCAGGTTAGACTCAAAATGGCCATAGAGCCTGTTCAGGTCATTCAAGAATGAAGTGGGGAAGATAGCTCAGACAGTAGGGAGGTCATGTAGTAATCGGGGGATTGGTGGTTTGCTCCTCAGCCCATCCAGAAAGCATGTTTAAATGTTCTTGAATAAGTTACTGAACCCCTAAATGCTCCCTGGGCACAGTGGCTGCTCACTGCTCCTGCCAAACAGGATGGGTTAAATGCAGAGAACTTATTTTTATTGTATGTATGAACAATGATAATAAAGCAGCTACTACTGCTGCTGCTGCTTCTTCTTCTTCCTCTTCTTCTTCTTCTACTACTACTACTATTGCCACTACTAAGACAGCCCCCCAATCTTCCTTGTAGGAATCCTTATCCCTGGTTTTTAAAATGGCAGTCCTACCTGTTAGTCTCACCTGAATGTCACTGTTAATCCAGGGTTTCTGATTTGAATATAAGTAGATGGAATGGGTGGGAATACAGGTGTCCTCACAGTATTCACGAAAGTCAGTAGCCGTATTGATGTGTTCCTTCAGGTGCAGAGGGTTCTTAAAAATTGACCGGTCTGTCATCTCAAAACAACCTTGAAGTTTGAGCTGATTTTCCATTGAGCAGCACCGCACTGTCCTTAAATTGGGTTTCTAGCTCTTAACTTTCTGCTTGCAAACAGGTAGCGACAGCACGGATTGACTGGTCAGATTTCCCAATATGAGGCCACAGAATAGACCTGTACACTCCCTCTATAGCGAAGCATTAGTGATCCAAGATGCTCTCCCCTGGTTGGACAGCTAACATGGTGGAAGTATTAAGGTAGAACTGATTTGAGGTTGCAGTGAGCTTCTGCAATGATGATTTGTGATGGAATGTATGCAGTGGTTAACATGTGGGATGGGTGTTCCCTTGGTAGTTAAAGTGGTCGTCACTTGATTGTAAGATGTTCTGACCCCAGTGAACAAGACTAGGAGATTACTTACACATTAGCGCATCGCAAGTTGTTTACCAGAAAACACCCCCCCACACACACACTTTTCACCAAGAAAAGAAGGAAATTACCTTAGAAACAAGGAGTGAGGTGAGAAAACCTAAACAAATCTATACATCTCATTTGTGGATGCGCGTTGTGATGCTGTGCTGACCCAGAGCCTCCACCATATCTTTCAGATGGCACTTGATGGTAACCAAGCCCTTCATATCTGGAAATCCTCTGCTGTGATACCTGTCCCAAACAATGCCAATGCTAGGCAGCTTGTGAAATGTGTCAAAACCCGGTTTTGTTAGCTGTGGATGAAAAAGTTGATCCACTACAATGTGCTTACCAGGCAGGTGTAGAGGTGGAGAGGATTCAAAGTGATTTATACTTTATAACTACTATAAGAAGTTGGCATGATAGCTCAGGGGGAGAACGTGAGCTTTGGGAACTAATGAGCCGGAGGCTCTAGGTTCAAACCCATTGCGGGACGTCAGGAAGGGTATCCAGCTTTAATCCCCATGTCTGCCCTGGGACAAAGTTCCAACCTGTCCATGGTGTTTCTCTGCCTTCTGCCCAATGAACACAGGGATAGGAGCCAGTAGATCTGTGAGCTAACTTCAGGGTAGACATGGACTTACATGGAACTTGGGGTATTAAGGCCGGATACCCTTCCTGACACCTTCCAGTGGGTTAAAACCCACTTCCTATTGCTCATGAGTTCCTGACTGAAGCATGTATTCTGCTGCAGATCTACCGCAGCAGCTTTAATTCAGTAAGAGGCCCATGCTGAAAATAGGTTTTTATCACCTTCAATGCAACCCGCTGGAGACTTGACTCACAAGTTTCATGTACATTGGTTTGGTGATGCACACTTTAAAAGAGCTGCCTGCTCAACCCCGTGGCTAAATCTTCCAAGAGCCCCAAAGTTTAATTATCATCATATACATGTGTGCAGAACCAACCACCCCTTTAATAACAGCTCTATCTTTAACCCCTTTGGGAACAAGTTGTTGTCGTATTATATCGCTGTGGTTTATGTTTTCTGCAATACTGTCTAATCCAATTCACTTCCATCACTGGACTGTTAAATGGAACCCAGAACATCACGAGTGAATTACCACCAGTAGTAACACAATATAAGGGAGACTGTTTTTAAAGAGGCTTTGAATGAACGGATGAATAAATAAATACAACAAATCCACAATTTGAATAACTCCACACACAATACAAAACAAGCCTAGGACCTTATTCTTTCTTTTCAATCACAGAATGAAAAATGCATATGCAAGATAAAAAGGGGCTTCTTGTTTGCATAGAGTTGCATTATTGGTTTATTTTAACCAAATCCGATTGAGAGCTCGGTAGTTGAGTGAGGTGCATAGGTTCAGTATTCATAAGCTGTACAGATACTGTGAATACCCCCCCCCTACACACACACACACACGTACATCCCCACTGCAGGAATGATTGATTTGCATGGCAACCACTATATTCAGAGCATGAAGTCAGATTTATGGTGGTGCAAATATGCTCAGAGGTTCAGAAAAAACCTGAATTTTATAAAGGGGAGTCCTCTGCTGCTATCGGTCATTTCAGGCATGTACAACTGTATATTGCGCTTAATTTCTTACAGACATTAGGTGGAGTGCATCTGTCTAGGATGCTACAGATTGGTTTTCCCAGATTGACTGAATTTCACTCCACTCATTATCTGTTATACTGGGGAGAGGAGGGGGGGCACTCCGATATCTCAGTGGTAGAGAGCCTACTTCAAGAAATAACAAGCGAGAGGTTGCAGGTTTGATCCCACTGTGGAGCGTCAGTAAAGGCATCTGGGCTTAATCCCCAAAGTTCTGATGATCTATTATAAAAAAATCTACATGCAACAACAGTCTTTTATGACAATATTTTACTGGTGCATATCCATATAATACATCCACATCATGAATTATCTTCATGTTTTGCATTTTAATGGACATTGCTATAACAGTGAAGTTGAAGATGCAAGGGTCTTGCCTCCAAGCAGACCTGTTAAAAGAGCTAGATGAACACATAGCGCAACATCAGCCGGTGAAACCATGGCTCAATCATGTGTTGGTTTGGTGGTAGTAAGGGGACGATGTGACCCCACTGCCTGTGCTTCAGTATGCATGTCATAAAGTTCAATGAAGATGACAATCTTTGGGATTATCACTTCAACTAGCAGGATTTCTCAGTCTCACTAAGCCAATAAGGAGGCTGGGCAGGAACGTTCTCTTGTGGTGCTACAATAGGGAGTTGTAGTTTGCATGACCTCAGATGCTAGCTGTCTCAAAACCTCTTGCAGCTAAATGCTTAGACTGAGGTGCTCATCTTTGGCCCTGACATAGTTCATGCTAATACTGCTGGGCTCTCTGTCTCAAAACATAGCCCCAAAAGCTCAAAACTCTTGGTGCCATCTTCAATAACCGCCTCAGCTTGAAACAAGCATGTTAACTCTGCCCAGCCATGTTTCCTACAGCTCAGGAGACTCTACCCAGATCAGGTTAATTATATGCATCAGGAATTTAGAGACAGTCATGCATGCTTTAATTCCCTCTCCCCTGGACTATAGTAACCCCCTCTACACATGGCTGAGTCAACAGAGTCCACATAAATCACAGGTTGTCCAAAATACAGCAGCCACGCTCCTCACCAATACCCCAAGAGAGAGGACATTACTCCTATATCAGCTTCTCTTTATTAGCTATTGGTGAATTTTGGAACTGAATTCATCATATTATTTTTTTATATTTAAGGCCCGTTCTAGACTCGCACCTGAAGACATTTCAGATCTTCTCACACCATGCGTGTCTAGTTGCATCATGTGGTCCTCAGCCAAGGGGCTGGCTCGTCATTCGACAGTCTTTGCTGATGACCAAAGATGACTAGGCTACTTCTGTCAGGACCCCTCCTCTGTTCTGCTAGGGGTTCCCAACTCTGCTCTGTTAGGGCCTCTAATCTGTTCTTGTAGAGCCTCTACACTGTTACAGAAGGGCTTCCTACCCTGTTCTGTTGGAGCCCCTACTCTGTTCTATTAGCTCCTCTACTCTTTGGAGCATCCTCCCAGAGGTAACTAGACACAGCTCCTCCTTATCCTCTTTAAACCCCTCTTGAAAACATACTTTTATAAGAGTGCTTTTTTAGGATTTGTGGTCTGAATTTAGATTAGATTATATCAGATGGTTTGTATCCACACCACTGAGGCATGTGGGGTTTGTTGTCTGTGCAGCATGTTAACAGTGTCTTGCTCAAGGACACCTCGACACGCTTCTCTGCAGGTGCAGGGATCAAACCTGCAACCTTCTGATCGCCAGGCGACCGCTCTACCCACTGAGCCATGCCGCCCCCAAGAGAAGATTCTAGATTCTCTAATACTGGAGGAAAATGAGGCAAACATGCTAGAAATATGCAAACTCCTCACAGATGGGCTGGAACATCACCCAAAGGCAGCACTGCCGACTGCAGAGCCATGGGAATGTCTCACACACACACGCCGCTTACACTGTGAAATAAGGAGTGATGGACCACTTGCTGTTTCCAGATAATGTGGCAAATGGCAGAGTATGTGAGATGAGGGAAAAGCAGCAGAGCTGTGTTATGGTCTAACGTGGTGAACTCGCCTGGCAAGATACCTGGTTCTGATGTGCATGTTGGACTTCCGCAGTGATTTATTGCAGTGCGGGATGAATCCGTAAAACACTGATCAAACATATTTAAATTGAGGACAGAGTAATTTATCTCCACTATCTCCAAACCAGCTTTAGACAGTATTAAGTTAATTACCCTCCCTTGATTTCACAATAATGGGAAAATTGACAACCAGGCCCAAAAGGCCCAGGGTGATTTATTGTTTGGTGTTAGTTTGTTAGTAGGTGACATGTGCGAGCTTCGGTATGGCTATTGTGGGCCAATAAATCCCCTGTCAATATCGGGAGTTTAAGGAGCTAAGATCATACACTTAAGGTTAATAGGATGATGAGACTGATGAGAAACTTAGGGTAGTTCAGTGGTATAGCGTGCGTTTCAGGTACTGATGAGCCATGTGTTGCAGGTTCGAACCCATCCTAGGGCATCAGGAAGGCCACCTGGCCTTAATTCTGCCCAAGCTCCATCTATGTCCGGTCCACCTCTGCAACGTGGGGCCTAATCACAATGCCTCTTTCATCCTTCATTTCATAAAAAGATCCTTTAAATCAAACACCCTAACGAAAGGAGAAGATTTGACGTGAATTAGTTTGACCAGCCCAGATGTGACTCCTGGATGTACTGAATGTATGCACAAGTATGCATTTAATTCTCCACATTGAATTAAAGCAGGCGCTTGCACAATACAAGCGGATATAAATTTAGCTGTGGAATTAAAAGCCGTGACTCTCTGCCACATCAGGGTTTATCTTCAACAAAAGAACACGATTTGCCAAACCTCGCCGCAGCGTATGATGAGAAAATCGACTCTTTGGTTTGAAATAATTTCTCTGCCAAATCATTAGCTGAACCCAAATAACCTCCCAATATTACTGCTTTAGGACATTATTAACACCTTGCTTTATTAGCTTGAGCGCTTTGCAAGTATTTTTCATCATCTGGCAACTGTGTAAGAACTTTATCCACATCAAAATTGTTTCTGGAAGACAAAAGGTGAAGTGGTACAACCCCCACAAAGACTAAAAACTTAACCTACTGCATGGATGCATGTGTTTATAGACATATTTAGTCATTATGACAGAGGTCCAATGAGGGCCTCATCCATTAGTACAATAAAGGTCACATTTTTATCAAATTCAAATGCCATTTACAAATCAGAGAGGTCAAGGTCAAGTTAAGGTCACATGTCTTTTGAATAAGAGCTCATGCACGCGATGTCTCTATGAGATAAACTCTGAATGCTACCTGATGTAGTTCTGTATGCGCATAAGAACATGTCAGTCAGTCAGTGATATATATTCTGCTATATGGCTATATTTTGCTGCCAGTACTTGTGTCTCTCGGTTTATGTGCTTTAGGGTGCATACCTAGAAATAATCTCCTGCATGCATAATCCTGGAAATATGGACGTTAACCTGACAGCTCTCTAATTTCATTACCATTCCTGCAGCATTCCTGCAATCTGTAGTGTCGCTGGTTCCATTATTTAAAATAAAAACCTCATCAGCGGGCATGGAAGATAATAACTTCCCATGACCCCTCTCAGTTCCTCTAGTACCTTATTCCACTCCCTGATGCCAGACTATCATGTGTTCTTAAATGAAGGGCCAGTGATAACCCTGTGCAATTTTTCTCCAACAGTCCTCATCAGCACTGAGGACTTTGACTGTGTTACTGTTGATCATTAACATTGCTCATATGTGATGGACTTCTCATATCTAGTCTTGTTTTATTCTTCTTAAGACTCATGCAAAGCTCTGTGTGCACCCTTAGTAGACACAGATTTTTTTTGTTTTTCACAAATACCACCTCTTTAGTTTGAAAACGTGCACAGCTTGGTTGGGAAAATAACATGTTGATAGAATAAGTTGATGAATGTGATGATTGCTGTTATTTGTCTGCTGTAGCCAGCTATAACAAAGATACACAAATGACGTTACTTCCCTTTGTGCTCACGGCCCCCCACAGGCTGTGTTCAGAGCTGCTCCTGTGCACTTGATTCATCTCCACCCTTAGAAATTCACCCACCCTCGCTGTATTTAAGGCTGTTTTGCAATACACCCACACTTAACTGTCCACCCATCTGCACTCCCAACAAAACGCTGATTATCCATGCTGGATTTCTGCAATATTCTCATTGAATTTAATTTGAATAGATAATTCTGATTATCATGAGTCCTGTGTGGGCTGTTTGAGCTTCATTATGAATGAGAAAAATGAAATACAGGAAGTCCGGGCCGAAGGAGAGCTGAATTGTGAAGAGGTCAGATCAAGCCAACAGAATTACTTGAATCATAAGGCCCCTGCAAACAGCAACCTCCCATGACTAATTCCCCCTCCGTTGTGTCTCACATAGTGAGGGTTGGATGTTGTTGATTGCCTAAACATGCTGAAAAGGCTGTCGACAGTGCCAACAAAATGGATCTGTTCCTCAATACAAAGAGAAAGGAAGACATTTTGAGAAATACACTGGTGAAGTAAAATGGGGGGGGTGTATAGCTCACGAGGTAGGTAGGGGAGTCATCTAGTAAAAGACAGATTGGTAGTTTGATACCCGGTTCCTTCAGCAAGAATGTGGAGATGTCCTTGAGCAAGACACTGAACCTTTAATCGTTTGGGACGACAGATGAAAGTTAGCCTGGTGCCTAAATCTGGCATAATTACAGTCTAAATGTTCACTAACAGTCCTCCGTGTGCTCTGGTTTCCTCCCACCATCAACAAGACATACCTCTGCCTGTGCCCCTGAACAAGGCAATAGGAAAAAGAACTGGAGTTGGTGCCACTGCTCCTATACAATAGAATGGTTAATGCAGAAAACACATTGCGCTCTATAAGAATACAATGAGAAAATACAGTGTGTCCCTTCTTTTACATTTCCATTGTCCATTAATGCCCAGTTCGGGTTAGCCAACCTCTCTGAATGGTGAAAGTCTGCATGAGGTGGTAGAGCTCCTGTCCTCTGCATAATTCTCCAGTGTTTACACTGTGTGATCGGTTTCCCCTCATTTCATTTCACAGAGCAAGTCCACAAAAAGCCTGCTCGAGCCCAGGATTGAGATATCAGGGAAACAAGCAGGCATCGCTTCAGTGGAAGGCTAATATTTCTGGAACAGCCGTGTCCACCTTTAATGCAGCTCCTTCATGTTGTCCCATTCAGCGGCTTTCTCGAATGAGAAGTAGGGATTTATTTTATTTCGTCTTAAAGGAACTTAAAATTAAGAACAAGGTGTTGATTGGAGAAAATGTCATGGCTGATTTTATTTCAATCTGTTTATTAGACTTTCCATATTTTTCACATAACAAACAGTCGTAGCTTTGTATTCCATCCCTTCCTCTCTCCTGTCCCCACAGCAGAAGATAACAGAAAAAGAGAGTGTGTACCAGGGGGGCATCAGGAGACTAGCACATACAAAATATGTAATGGGGATGTTCAGAATACAATAACAAACAAATATGTAGCTGCAAACAGCAACACACCAAATCCCTGATTGTTGCATGACGCACAGGTGGCATGATTAGATCAAGAACAGAATTAGCGCTGTAGGAGAATAATGTGTACAAAACTTACACCACATCAGACTCGAGCTGAATTTAATGGCAGGTACGTCTGTTATACCGCAGGCAGGGAATACATGTTTTTATAGGATTTTTTATCCCAAAATTTTAGATTTTTTTTTTTCACTTTATTGATCCCAAAGATGGGATTAAGTTAAACAAAAGCTGCAGACATAATCTGAGTTTGGATTACATCGATAGAAAAAGGGACATACTTTATTGTGACTGAAATTTATCTCGCACACAAAAAGAGCAGTGAGCAGCTGCAGCACCCGAGACCAACTCCAGTTCTTTTTCCTATCGTCTTGCTCAGGAGTATTAACCCTGACATGCATGTGTTTTTGATGGTGGGAGGAAACCAGAGCACCCAGAAAAAACCCACACAGCCATTGAGGCACAGTGCATCGAAGCACAGTGCTAACTAACCACTGTGCCACCAAAGAAAAATGTTTTGTATAGACTACCCCACAAAGACACAGCAGATCATAGATTGGTATGCTGAGGCTTCCAAGTTCAAACAGTCAGAGTCCCGATGCTTAAGTGTCTGTGGGGGAAATGCTCCCTACAAAACAGTTTGGCAGACAACCTGCAGAAACAGTCCACACTTTTCAGTGGAGATGGTAAAGCTGATTTCCTTTCTCTTGAATCCGAATCAAATATTGCACAGTTTGAAGTCATGCTCTCTTGTTTGCTGCTATTAAAGATGTATTTTCATTGTCCAGAGCTTTGGGTGTTGTAAAATGTAATTATAATAGGGTTGGCATAGCTCAGGAGGTAGGGCAGTCATCTAGTAATTGGAACATCAGTGGTTCGACACCCGCTTCCTTCAGAACGCATGTCAAAAGTGTCCTCGAGTAATATACTGAATCCTTAACTACTTGGGACAACAGAAGAGAATTATTTTGGTGGCTAAATCTGCTGTATTTAGAATTTAGATGTTCATTAATATTCACTCTCTGCAAATGAGATTATTGTTATCATCATCATTATTATTATATGAGATATATAGTTTTGTGAGAAAACAGGCTGTCTCCTCTCCTTAGCTGTTATTTTTTGAGTAAGTACTTTCCGTCACACGATCATTCTGGGGACACAGTGTGATTTATCTCCCGTCTGGAGGTAATCGCTTTGACCCGGATGCTCCCTACAGTTGTTTTCTTGTAATTTAAAGTTTATTCCATAGTTTCAATCATGAGTCACTCCGGATAACTATCAGGCAGATGCCTAAAATGCAAATGTCTACATTTGCTTCTGGCTTTTTCCGTCCTTGTATTTTTTCCAATACAACATCACTTTAGAATCCCCTTAACATGGTAAATGGTAAATAGACTTGTTCTTATATGCCTTGTGAACTTACCAAAACGTCAAACAACAGGAACGATGGAAATGAAACACTTTATTGGTCACATTTGCCCCATTATTTAGTTTATCACACACCTTTGAGTGAATCTGAATTGCTAACAGATGTTTTTTGTTATTGAAGTGATTTTCCTCCCACTCAGAAAACCTAAAAGGAGAGACTCTCTCTTACTTATTAAAGAATGGCACAAATAGAAATCAGAACCACTGCTGGTGCTTTTGAAAGCATGACATCTGGGAGGCCCCAGTGAAACCACCATGGCATAGACAATTTAAGGTCGGATGTTCGTTCAGGCAGTCAGGTTCATCCTCTATAACTTTTGGGTGAGATCATTATTGAGCGTATTCTGTAATGTTGACAGAATGCAGAAATCTGTTAAGTGCTGTCCGGTGTTTCAGAGGCGGCTAATGGAAATGGACTGTGTGGTCCTTGGCTGTAACCCTATAAAGATCATCTTTCACATCCAGCAGTAATAGAAAAGTTGCCTCCTCCCATGTGTCTTCTTCTTCTCTGCTGGGGCTCCTTCAGTCTTAGCTTGTATGTGTTGAACTCAGTCAGGCCAACAAGCCCTTGATGTCACTGGATGCAGTGCTATAAGACAGAGAAGAAGAGGAGGAAGAAGAAGGCTCCCCTGCCAAGAAAAGTGCTTTTTTGTCTTATACAGTTTTACATATGTTGCAATTTAAATATAACTGTTTAGTGGAGTGGAGACACATTTGATGTGTTGTGTTAACTGCTTCATGTTACAGAGGACACTGAATGGATTTCCGGACATTGTTCACCATAGCCTGCGAATGATGGGCTACAGTGTAATCACGGTGTATCTATGTCACTTGCTAGCACTTCAGCGTATCTTATACATTTACTGTGCCATTGTGCTTTATCCTCTCTTATTCTGACCTTATCTTGTAAATCCATGTGTATACATCTACAGGATTTTTTGTGTTCTTATTCTATGTCTGTTTCCTATAAGAGCCATGAAACCAGAGTCAAATTCCCATGTGTGCAATCATACTTGGCCATTAAACTGACTTTGATTTAATTTAGGATCTAATATTCAGAAATGTCATGATATGTAAACATATCAAATTAACTGCAACAAGTGCAATACCTAATGTCAACTAACCTTAATGCAATATATTGACATTCTACATCAAGATGATCACTCTCCTCAAATACATACAACCAGAAACCATCCCAAGTTTCTCCCAATCTTCTCCTCTTCTCTGTCTCTCTAACATGTTTTAATTTTCATTTTCCATCATTCTCTCTGGCCAAATTTCCAATGTTCTTTATGGAGATTCCTTCCACCATCTGAGAACAAGTTGCACACAAGTTATTGTGTGCCCAGTCTTATTTTGTTTGTAGAATCCGCCCTTACTAAATTGAGGTGTTTCAGTTTTACCTCCCAACATAATAGTGGGGAAATTGGAAGATTGTAATTCAGCCATCTCCCAAAGTATCTCAGTACCCAAGTCACAGGGGTTCCTTCTTGACCAGATGAGCCAATACTGATTCCATCAGCCCTTAAAACCATCTCCACACTGAGTCCCACCTGCCACAGAAAACCAGATATGATTTTATCTGTTTGGATTGTAGGCATTGCAATTGCTGGGTTTAGCCTCACCAAGAAACCCCTTGGACCATCCAGTAAAGTAACCTACCTCGCTCCTGGAACAAATGCCCACCATCGTGTTTTCTCCAATCTGATTTGGAATTAGCGCTTTCCTTATTGAATATAGTCCCCCAGAATCTTCTTCACTCAATATCGCACTACCTTGAAGCAACACTCGTATTAAATTGAGACTACTCCTTTTCAATATGTTATTTTATTAAGAATAAAACATTCTGTTGATTTATGTATGTGTATTGTTTTTTAAAGGATCAGGGGATGAGAGATAGAGAGCAGTTACATCTACGATCTCGCAGGACAGATCACTCCACTCAAGGTGAAGATAGTCATTAAAATAAAGGTTTGTTGCTATTAGCTACCTGTAGAATATTCACACACCTAAAATAATTCAGTTTCAAGTGTGCTGTGCTGATTTTCAACCCTTATCCTTAGCTGGTTGAGCCTTGAAACCTCTGAGTCTAAATTATAACACCACTCCACGAGGTAACTAAATAACAGGTTGTCTGAAAAACAATTTTTCTCTGGCACAAACAATCTTTCCTTGGCTTAGGACTGAAAATTCTTTCATTCACTCATATATAGCTTCACATATTAGCTTACTCATACTGCTGGAGGCGAATGGAACCGTGGCAGTGTAAATACCACAGTCATTAGTCTAGCAAAAACAGAGGAAAAGAAATGTACAGATATGTTCTATTACCAAGTTCTAGAGGGATGTTTTATGTTGTCCACTCTTGCGTATGATGCATACAGTTTCCTTCACTGCCCTTTCAAGCTAAATTTCCCTTGGGACATCAAATGGCAATGTGTCTTGTATCTTGTGCTGCCCTGCCAATATGGACAATAGGGGAATAATTCATGTCTTCAAACCCGCAGTACAGAAGAAAAAGCAAAGTGGCCAGAGAGCCAACAACGGCCCATTACTCCTAAGAAGAGATTTAAGATGTGGCATTGGATCGAACACTCAAGGTAAAATATGTCAATAAGACAAATTTATTCATTTAAATGAACATTTCACCCCAAAACCAAAAATCCACATTTTCCATTTTATTCATAGTGTTGTTCATCCATCTAGATTCTAGATGGATGAACAACTCACCAAAACTATCTAGTTCTACATGGTTTTGGTGTGAGTTGCAGAGTATTGGAGATATTGGCCATAGAGATATCTGCTTTCTTAGACCAAACTACATGAAACGGTTCTCAGTATGATATGTGGATTATCTTCAGTAACTGGGTCATGATTTCTGGAAGGAGAGATTGCTGTTGAGTTTTTCAAATGTTTGCTTTTGGTGCTTTAAGCAATATATATACAATATGTATACAGTTCCATTGTATACAGAGAAGATAGACATCTAAGTTTCCGGACGCTGCAAAGTCAGTGGTAATGCTAATGGCAGGCTGTCAAACGATCATGCTTGTGCATCGTCTCATATCACATTGGAATTGGTGTTTTCTCGCTTTTGTATACATACTTAACGACTTGGCTCATCTCTAATAACTAGTTTCTTCCTAGGATAATGTTTCATGCTGCTCTGGACTTTCGGCGTCCATTTTGAAATTAGTAGTTGTATGACTTAAGGAGGCACAAGCAGAAATCTATTTGTTAAGAGTATGATGCCTTTAAGTGACTTGTCCAGCTGGAATTTTGTTATTTATTCCTTTTTGAAGCTTATATGATGCTGAAGAGAAAATGTCTGTGGCTCATACTTGGCTCCAAATAACTTCAAATGGTCTCATTGTAAACTTCAAGCGGTCCACTGTGTGCTAGCTCTATTACATTTGGCATTACAGTCTTCACTTTAAACAGTCAACCTGCCTGTCCAAATTTCAAACATCACCCCATTTAAATCAATTCCCTTTTAGTAAGTACAGTTAGCGTACTTACTGTTCCTCTTATAAAACAATAATACATTAACTGAGGTCTCGTATGGTCATATTGTAGTCTTTGTTACTTTTCAAGATGGCAAATTATAGTTAAGACACTTGTTCAAAATCTCTGTTTTATGCAATTTTGTGTTCAAATAGCATTTGGAGATACACTCAAAAAATGTATACAAATGGTTGGGACATTTTAAAAATAACAGGAACTGATAAAAGATAATCTTCTCTGTTTGGAATAATCTGTTCCAGAAACTCACTTGCACTTTCAATCCAAGTGCTGAAAACATTTCTAAGTCTGAAAAATTAAAACACAGATCAGGTGTAAGAAACAACAGAAAAAAATGAGACTACAACAAACCAAAAGCTCATCTCGGAGATTACCATCTCCAATATAAATGGCTGTTTCCACCAAGTATGTTTCCAAACTGGTGCAGATTGCAATATGATTCAAAACGTCACCAGAAATGGAGTGTTGACAAGTATTGCTTTCAGTTCTAGAAGCTCATTGGTTTTATTTTGACCTGTCACGTGTTGACTTTCCCACCTTGTATTTATTTACCTGGCTGGTATTATCTTTGCTATAATTTTCAGGGTTGTATTAATCGTTTTTACTGAGCTATATAAATACTTGAGCAAATTCTTAGCCCAGACATGGTGGTGACTTGAAAGCAGTAACAGTCCAAATTAGCCTTTATCCTGGGAGTATACGGTCATATAGTTTTATGCTGCAGTATATCTGTATCTGATTTAGTATGCAGGAGGGTTTTGCTAAACAGGATCATAAATAGTTCACAGAAAGTGGAATCGATTCATCTGAACACAACATTTATTGAGAGAAACACTTCATCACTCATCTAAATGACTTTTTCAGTCTCAGCTGACTGCCGACACGCACCCCATCCTTATAAGCAATACAGTGGCATAGCAACCAAAATCAGCAATTGGTTTAATATGCAAATAGCCATGACCATTAACCAGAGCTGCAATGGTAATGTGTACTTGAGGTTTGGGGAATAGTAGCAATCACAGAATTGTACGATGATGACAGACGTACTCTTAGTCCCCTTCCCTCAGTTCAGGAGTGGTCATCCCCTCCTTACAAAGATAGCTAAAAGGATTTTAGATGGCTGGATTGAATTTCCTTGCATTTCCTTAGGATCCTTTGCTTCCATCCTATTATTGTATTATGTTTGACTAGTTCTGACTATTTCATTCTTCTACAGTCTTAATTTATTCAAAAAGGCCTTTTTATCATATGTATTTATTATCTAAAGTGGTTTTTACACCTTATGGGGGGTGCCATAGCTCAGTGGGTAGAGCGGTCGTCTGGCAATCGGAAGGTTACGGGTTCGATTCCCGCTCCTGCTAAAGTAAGTACTCTTGTCGAGGTGTCCTTGAGCAAGACTCTAAACCCCTAACTGCTCCTCGAGTGCCATACGATGGCAGTTCACTGCTCCTTATACAATAGGATGGGTTAAAATGTGGAGAATTCTAAATTTTCCCTCGTGGGACTGATAAGGGAATTTATTATTATGCAAAGCATTTTGAATAGCATTTGTGTATGAAATGATGTGGTACAAGATTACTCTCGACTTTCCCATATCCTCTCAGTAGATCAGCTGCAGCAGATTTCATTGAAATGTGAAGGGAGAATATGAAGAGAAAACAAATATACCTCTACACAACTAAATGTGATATGCAATCAAGGTGCTTTAGGGAGGCCCAATACACAGTTTGCTTAATTGATGATAAAAACCAGTGCAAAATTCTTCACAGGGGTGCACTTCATATCCAGCTAAGACACGTTTTATGAATCAAGTAGAATTTTTTTCTCTCTAGCTTATTTCAACTTACATATATCTTAGTTACACAGACGTTTGTAGCGGCGCCAGCAGCAATGTTTTTAACTTTGCTCTTGAAATGCTGCAATACCGCATGTGCCGCATACATGAGTTATAATCGCTCATAAAACGGGTGCAGAGATCTGACGCAACCTGCCAACCATTAGTTGCCCATCCCTGAACAAACACAAAGGTTACAGGTGAAGTTGGAAATGTCCACATGCTGACACCTTACTATAATTAGTGCCAGATGAGTGTCGGGGGACCAACATAAGGCAGGCTTCTATGACAGAGTCCTGACCCTGTAGTTCGGTGACTAATGGCCCCGATACAACTCACTAAATCTCCCAGGCAGAAGTGTGTCACCCAAATCAAAAAGGCTCAGGAGGAAACAGACTGGAGCTACCTGATCCATATATTACCCCAGGGTATCTTGCATATATTCCTAGTTGGTATGTTCTCAGGACCAAAAAAATCATGCACTGACTGACTATAGAGCCCAAAAGAGCACACAGATGCTCACCACCACTATGACTACTGCTAAACTAAAACAGCTGATGATAGTCACAAAAACGGTTAAATGGTTCGACTGGATCATAAGTTTATTCAGTAACGTTTTGTCACTCAAAGATGTGACATCTTCACTCTGAGCTGACAGCAAGCATTCATTTTAAACAACAGTGATACCACATAACAATAGAGTGGGTTCATATGACAGTTGATCATCAACTGCACATTCAGTATCTTGATGCATGCTCAATAATCCAGGTATGGAAATCACAAAAAGAGGTGAATCAGTTCAACTGGATCAGAAGTTTATTTAGAAAGGTTTCATCACTCACCAGGTGACTTCTTCAGTCTGAGCTGAAAACAACCCCCCTCCTTATAAACAGTACATTGATACCACCCAACAACAGGCTGGGTTCATATGAGAGTTGGGTGATCAACTGCACATTCAGTGACAATGGGCACCATTCACAGAGGATTGGGGAATATTTGTAATCACGGCATTATAAGACGCCGACAGATGTACTCTCAGGCCACCACCCCTATTCAAAGACGGTCGTTCCCTCTTCACATAAATGGCCTCCTTCAGCCCCCTTTCAAACCAGCGTTCCTCCCTATCAAGGATGTGAACATCATCATCTTGAATGAGTGGCCACTAGCCTGTAGATGGGTGTAGACCACAGAGTCCTGACCTGACGTGTTGACGTGTGCTGGGGGACCCCGATCCTTGGGGTGGACCAAGTTTTGACGTAGTGTGTTCAGTGGGTTGAAAGCAACTGAGACGTGATGTTTCAAAAATAAGCGTCGCAACTTTTCTGAAACTCCTGTCACATACAGAATCACTACAGGTTCACATTTAGGCAGCTGTTCTTCACACTTAGTTTGGCTGGAACACTGGCCTTTTGTTGTGTGGTATCACTGTATTGTTTGGGTCACAGAATATTTCTGAATAAACCTCTGATCCAGTTGAACCGATTCACCTTTTTTGTGATTCTCTTACCTGGACTATTAAACATGCATCAAGACAGCTAATGGTAATAATAATAATAAAAATAACAATAATGATAATAATAATAATAATGGTTAAAAATGAGATGGATCATCATTTTAAGATTTAATAAACAGTCTTCGAGTAATGCCAAGCGTTCCTTTTATTTCTGCAGACATCGTAGAAACTGTGGGAAATAACCTCAGGTGGCAATTCTACACAGTTAAACAAAAACAAGCATAAATGGTACAATGTTTATGGATGATGCCATGTTGCCATGACTGAGCCATAGGTAAGGGGGGGTTGGAAAACCTCAATAATTAGATATGTGGGTATTTTGCGGGGGAGAGACGGATGGGTGAATTGTATTGCAAGGGGCTAATGCTTTTTAGAATGGGTCACAGATGGAGGAAAGGAGAGAGCAGAGAGGCTGGCCCCGATGCCACTGATTGGCCTCAATCATAGCGGGTGATTTAGAGTCAGAATGATGGACCACTTGTCAGAGAGAGTGCTGTTCCTCCCTCGCTACTGTTCATGGCTTCATATGGATTCATTTATTTTTGCCGAGGCATGCGGTAAGAGTTGAATGAGTGGCTGGATAGAGACAGAATCCTCACACAGGCATAAGAGCTACACACAGGGAGCAACATTTCAGTTTATAGTGTTGAGACAGCTCTGAAAGCTGTAATCAAGGGAAATTGGAGAGACAGTGAAAATTGACTGGGCGTGTATGGCAAAATAATTGTCCAAAAGTACAGCATGTTCTTGAGTCATTATATTTTCATCCATTCAGTAATGACCAGCTAATCCTGCAAAACAAGGCAGCCAGTTGTATGCCTGATGGAATACAAGCTGAGTGTCTGTCAATGACCTTGATATTGTCTGGGGACATGGACGTGGCGGGCAGAATACTCAATGCATATCCAGTCCCTCCATCGCTAATGAGCAAGTACATTGCTCAGCGTAATAATCTTAATGACCGAGATGTGACCGTTCAGCTAGTCTTCAAAACAGGCCAGGGAGCTTTGTGGGGACATAGTAAAACAGCAATCTGTAAGTAATAAACTCCTGGGTGGAAGTGGAACAGGGCTGCATTTCACAGGAAGAGGAATATATGAAAAAACTAGATAGGTGAAACTTTGTGGAAGTAAAACTTTCATCAGCCTATCCATTTTATTTTGATTCTGGGAATTAGGACTCATCTGAGTTTACCAGTGCAAAGAAAGGATAATGACATCTGATTTCTATCTTTGTAGATTTTCTTTCAGCTTGTTCCCTGTTTCTCAGGGGTTGTCCACAGTGGATTTTACAGCTTCCATTGGTACCCTGTGAGGTCACAGCAACAATGGTGGTCATTCTTAAATCAGCCTTGACCGATAATGATTTGGCAAAATGTATGTTGTATGCCCTTCTTGACACAACCACTAACTCTATTGATGGGAGCAGAGGTAAAGTGCTAGGTGCCATCCAGTATTCATGGACTTGTGCCCACGCCGGTTGCCACAAAACCTGTGCCTTTGTAGACACTGTCTGCAAAAAAAAAAAGATTTGATGGATGAAATTAAAGGCACCATCCCCAGTTTGGAGCAAAAAAAATCGATGTAAAAATTCAAAGATGTGATCTATACCTGGCCTATAAATTTATTCTGAGTGGTCACCCTTATCCCAAGATGAAACATTTCTATCTTGATGGAAGTTGTCTTTTCCAGGATGATACACCCATCCACAGTGCACCAGGGGTTACTGAATGGATTGATGAGGATGAAAATAATGTATATCACACACTGTGGTCTTCACCGTCATCAGACCTAAACTCAATTGAAGACCAGTGGGAGATATTGGAGTAACTTGTTGGATAATGCTCTTCATCACCATCATCCAAACACCAAATGAGGGCATATATTTTGGAGGAATTGTGCCCCACACCACTAGTGGAGTTCAGAGACATGTAGAATCAATGATGAGGAGCACTGAAGCTCTTTTGGAGGCTCATGGTGGCCCAACACCTTACTAAGAAACTTTGTCACCTATCTAGATATGTAGTGAAATATTGAAACACCATAACTCCTGGTAGCATTTTCTTCGCAACAGTGAGTCAATGTCCAGACGTTTGGCAATTGCTCTGATCAGTAATATTGCTGACATTTTTATTTACTCCGTATGTAGAGTAGCATTGAGGAAACAAGGTCTCTTTTTTCTGTCTTTTTAATGTTTGAGTAGAGTGCCTCGTGGGCAGTGGCTGTTTGAAGAAAGTTCATACCGGAACTCTAGATGAATGGGTTAAATTTGACCTGTTGAAGCATGTCTGACACTCATCTTCAGTTCCATCATAACACAGCATCATAACGCTGTATCCAATGGTGGTCGTGTGCCCAATATCTGTCAACATTCACGCTGGCAAAAAAATATGAAAATAAGATTCATAGTGGGAGAAAAAGTAAACAGAATTACTCGTGATGGTAAAGTTTTTATCCTAACATCCACCTTGAATAAGAAGTCAAGCAGATTTGAAGTCTTGTGTTTTGGTTCCCCCGTGGCATGTTGTTTTCCTGAGGCCCTCAGTGGATAGTATTGGACAGTATACGCCTTGGCAGTTCAAATGTGTGACTCCACATTTACAAGTCAATTTCTATGAGCCCTACTTAACTGTATGAAGACCCCTTCAGATTTCTGTTTTTTTGCATTGTTAAAACAGAGCACCATAATTCTGGCACCTCTTTTTCTCAGCAAAGAGAAGGCAGACTGCATGTTTGTGACTGGTTATCTGATTTTGATGACAATTCTAAAGTCCTTAATGGGAGTTAAATTGTTTCAACTGATCATTTCCCTGGATTGACCTAGTGATTGATTCTAATAACTCTTGCGTGACATCAAAGTGAGTCAACTGTCAGAGGTAGTGCTTGGCTCCCTGAATCCTGGAGTCATTTTCACTTTTTTAAGGTGCAGTATTATGCAAATAGGTGGAGGGGATATCATCCGTGTCAGACCTTCGTAGAACAGCCTTGGGGCTGTATAACAAGGAGTGTCACGCGAGAACACGTGCCCGTGTCACCGCGGTGGGGCGCGTGCCTGTGTTAGCCGGCGCTTTATCCGTTCTGCGTGCTGGATTAATGGGGCAATTGATCAACAGAAGATGTGGGAGGCTGAGCGCGCACCTTCGACAGGCCACGAGGCAGCAGAACCAGTTGGCAATGCAGCTGCGAGAATGATTACAGATGCATGGGTGAGTCGCACCTCCTTCCCTGACAGTCTGACATTGACTGCGGGTTGGGGGGTTGGCAGCGAGAGAAGGGGCATGATAGGAAATGGAGACGGGTTTAACAAGGCAGAAATTTAACAGGGATGGAAAAGCAGGTGTTAAGCTCAGTCATAGGGCCAGGGCACACGTGGGGGTGGGGGACAAATGCTCTTCAACCATCAATACAACGATGCACACCTGAAGAGGCATTGCGGTTTATGGTATAGCTCGAAACAAAGACTGGAGGAGGTTTACATCCACCGCTTTCTGCAGGGATTGAGCACGAGTGCACGGGAGAGAGGAGAACGGCAGCTGTTTCCATTTATTGGTGTTCAGAGGGAGCATGTGTGAGCAACTGTCTCGGCCATCTGCAGACCACAATCAAGCGCAATCATCTACCACTTGCAGTAAATGACGGAAATCAAATGAAAATAGGAAAATGTGACTGGCAGTCTCTTGCCCCATTTCCCATTGCAAAGCACTGTGTCAAATGGTCTTGTTTTTGGCGTTCTCGTAGGAAAATCTGCAGGTACAGTGAAAGTCAACGGGGATTGTGACCTATAGGAAGAGGAAAGCCCCCTGCACATTGAATACGGGAACTCTTAAGTACTTTAGAAACACAATCTCTGACCGCTCAGCTCAGACATTTAGTCAGTGGTTAGTTAGTTTAGTTTATTTAGTACTGAAAGTTGTAAACACAGCTTGGCTGTGGACCGTACGGCCACTGAGCATAGACCATTTTAACAAGACGGCACTAAAACATTGTGGACACATCCAACGTTCACACACCAACGACCTTAAAGATTCTCTGGCAAATGAGCCTCCTTAGTTTTTAACTCCTCTCCAAGCAGACATAAACACGGAGTTAGAAGCCATTCCACAGCTAGATCCACAGCAGAGTGAAATGGTGATTGTTTAGAGCGACAGTATACTGGGGTGCAGGTGTTGTAAAGTAGGTGAACCCAGATATTGATTTACTGGTTAAATGGAAGACTGTTGGTGACAGGAATGAGTGCATGTATGCACGATGCACTGAGTGCAGAAAACAAGGTGACACTGATGCAAGGAGTAGAAAAGGGATGGAAATAAAACCCGATAAAGACAGAGAGAGAGAGAGAGATAAAGAGAGACAATGAGGGATTTCACTAAACGGATGAATGGGTTTATTTGATGGTTTACAAAACAGCCCTGCAGTTATTACATCAGGTAGTCTGGTCTTGGCAGTCCTTTAATTATAGAAGTTAATACTGTTAGCCTTCCTTTGACAGTTTCCAACTGGTAGTGTCAGTGAAACCAAAGTACCTGGTGTGAAGCTGCAGTCTGGGTGATTATGATACGGTCTACATCTTTCTCCCAAAACGGCTTCAATGCTGAGATAACTTCTTACTCAAACATGACAGTTTGTGTCGCCCACTATTGTCCTCTATCTTTTTTAATCCCATGGATTGTGTAGATCAATACACCTGTTCATTTGGAGCTAACATTGATTTTGAGAGAGAGGGAGAGAGAGAGAGAGAGAGAGAGATAGAGGAAGAGAGAGAGATAGAAGAAGAGAGAGAGAGAGAAAGAGAGAGAGAGAGAGTCTTGATGGGAGAGAGCGGTGCACTGCGGTGTTGGTTCAACAGAAATGGTCAGGATTTAAAAAATAATAATATTATATATAGTTTTGGCCATAATATTCTACTGAATCATGCTTTGACGTGTGTGCATGGTCTTAAATGGCTTGTTGTGACTGGTCCAGACGTCACTCGTGATAGTAGCTTAATGTTGTCTTTTACTTTTTAGGATGGCACATTTTTAGTCTTTGTTGTGGACACTAAATGACTAATTGTCAGGTAGCTATGAGGATCTCTTAGAAACGAGAAAAGCACTTTGGCATTCAATTTTTTAAATAATTTTGTAAGTGTGCATCATCTCACATAAATGTTCTTTTTTTCCATCCAGTTAAGCTTTTTGCAATGCACAAGATCAGTGTGTGTGTCTCTGTGTGTGTGTGTGTGTGCGTGTGTGTGTGTGTGTGTGTGTGTGTGTGTGTGTGTGTGTGGTTACTACTCGCTGGGCCTGTGTGGGCTCCACATCATGATGTTTGCTCACCTGAGGTCATTG
>OMLC01064281.1:0-11115 GCA_900302585.1 Regalecus glesne | reverse complement strand
ATGGGTCAAGTTACACCTTTTCGGCCGTCTGCCGTTTACCCCGCGAAATGTATCCTGATACATTTATCAGTGCCTTGTTTGGTTAATAAACTGTCAAATGAGGCCCCCAGGGGTCTGCTCACACACATATGGGGAGAATTCATAAAGATGTTGCATACACAGGATGTGTGTTTTCATCCCCTTGATCTTCTGCAGATTCGGGCAACACACGGCAACGGCAGGGAGGCAAGGAGAAGGATGTTGCTCTGGGCCTTACAAATGACCTAGATAGTGGAGTTTGAATCTCATTTACCTCTATCGCAACATCTGAGTGTACCTCACTTTCTCTACATATATATGTGTGACAACCGTGGAAGTAGGGCAGACACAAAAGAAGCCTTCAGGTTGGGGGTTTTTTTTTTGATCACTGCTGCTTCACTCACTCACTTACGAGTACACTCACGTGCACGCACGGACACATTCACAATGACATGGGAAATACTGAACAAGAGAGAGAGAGACAGAGAGAGAGAGAGAGAGAGGGAGAGAGAGAGAGAGAGAGGGGGGGGGAGAGAGAGAGGGAGAGAGTGAGAGAGAGAGAGAGGGAGGGAGAGGAGGAGAGGAGGAGAGAAGAGAGAGAGGGAGAGAGGGAGAGAGAGAGAGAGAGAGAGAGAGACAGAGATACAGAGAGATAGAGACAGAGAGACAGAGACAGACACAGAGAGACAGAGATACAGAGAGAGAGAGAGAGAGAGAGAGAGAGAGAGAGAGAGAGAGAGAGAGAGAGAGAGAGAGAGAGAGAGAGAGAGAGAGAGAGAGAGAGAGAGAGAGAGAGAGAGAGAGAGAGAGAGCTGTGCAAAGCGCATCAACAAAACATCATTCAGCCACAGCAACCAACAACACCGGCCAAACCACGTAGGTATCGTGTGTAAGGGAAATGGTGTCAGACAGACTGTCATGCATCATAGCTGGATGGACATTCGGGCAGTGTGCCTACATTTGACTGTGCATTCTGAGAAGACTGCCTCTGAGCATCTTAGACTCAGCCATTAAATCACCTAGCGTCCTCTCTCTCTCTCTTTATCATCTTGCAGAAAAACCGCAGCAGGCATCAAGATCACCTAGAAGCCGACTTTCATTCTCGTGTAATCCCAGGGCACTTTATTCCTATTTAAATCTTCTCTCACTTCACAAACCATTACGGTCTCATTGGGATATCAAAGAGAAATGAGGAAAGCACAAAAAAAGATGAATGCCGGCCAGTGTCCCCCTTTTTTGACTGTAGCTGGATGAATAATTCAAGCCCTCTGACAAAAATGGTGTAAGACCAAAGGGGAACATTTTTCACCGCCAACTACAGTTACAAAGCCATGTGGTGTGTGATTAACACACGTCTATTCTGAGAGTAAACGTTATGGAGTGATGCATAAGATTAAGCCCTTCATGGCTGTTTATGGGCTTAGAAGGACCTGCACGGTGGTTCTTATCAGGATGTTGTTGACTGGCGGCGATGTCTAGTAAATGGGTCTCTTTGAGAAGATGAGGAAAACTCGCATTTCACGACCATTTTGTGGGATCAGGCAGAATGAAAAGTCTCAAAAAAATCCTTAAAATATGACAAAAATAAAAAGGCCTTTCTTGTCGTGCACTGACGTGCATGTTACCAACAAAGCACTTGTTTGCATAATACCTACCATTGTCCCCATAAATCCAACAGTCCTTGGCTGTTATTTCTGTGCCGTTTAAACGACCATGACATTTTGAATTATAGTGTCCCAAGATGGAGACAGATTTGTACTTTATGCTTGCAGCAAAACAGATTGATGCTGAATTATTGACAAGAGTCATTTCTGTTTCCTTGTGGATGCCTGCCAGTGAGGGGTACAAAGTCACCAACTGTGAATGAGTGTATTTTGGATGTATTTGTATTAGTCTGGAAAAATGACATGCCGTGAGATGTGGATGTAACGGAGCTGAAAGGTTCACCTGGTGTGGATGTCCTATGTGTCACCCTCCAGGTAATCAAGGTCGGTCCTTTGGGTCACAGGAAGAGAATCATTGCGTCTCTGGCAGAGCGGCCCTATGAGGAGGCGCCGAGCAAGTCCCACCGTCTCTCTCAAATCATGGTAAGATACAGCACCAGGTGATGTAGTTGATGTCTCCCCATTAGTGGACAGCAGGAGGAAGATAATTCATCCTGTTGTGAAAAAAAGGGCAGAGTACAGACCAAGATGTAGTGGTTGCACTCCTGGGCAGCCACTGGGTTGTGGCACCATAAAATGCCATTCCGTGAAGGATTTTATCTGGAACACCTGATGGTGCCAGTAGTGCATTCATTTTTATTATGGGTGTGAATCAAGTCCCTAAATTCAAAAGACGTCAGAGCTCAAACGCACCAATCTTAAAGGCAACACTGTGAGTGATGGGCTGGTTGTGGGTATGTCCCCCATATGCCCTCATAAAATGTCCCATATACCTTTTCATGTGCCTACTAAACCTCTCCGTACAGGACCAAACACATCTAATGACAGGGTAAATGTATCAATCAAAAGATCATAATCATTTCAAAAGATTATTTTTTTCCAAAGACAATTATGCAACTACTATTGTAGTGAGAAATTTCAATTTTCTCTGATACACAATCCATAGCATGTTGTTTTATTTCCAAAGTTTGGAACAATTTGAAACGGCTAGTACTAAGAAGGGGATTTGTCTTCGTCTTGACTTCTTCCACAATAATGAAATCTTTTAATTGTTTTTTGAAACATGTAACATAGGGTGGTATTGCTCAGTAGGTAGAATGGTAGTCTGGTGATTGGAAGGTCACAAGTTTGATCCCGGCACCTGCAGAAAAGTATGTTGAAATGTACTTGAGCAAGACACTGTTCTCTGCCCTGTGATGGACAGGTGACCTCTGTGTTTCCCTGCCTTCACCCAATGAGAACTGAGATAGGCTCCAGCTGATCACGACCCAACTTCGGATAAGCGGTCGACAATGGATGGATCATGTAACATGGAAATTATTGCACACAATCACCATTTTCAATTCTTTTGGCCGTGGTAACCTTTAGACATTAAACGTTAGACTGAACAATTTGGTAAAAAAAAAGTTTTGTTTTTTTGCCATGTTGTTCTTTTTTTCATGAAATTTGGGTTACATGTTGAGTCAAAAAAATATGCAGCACAAAGACAAGTCAAAGAATATTGATTAATTGGTTGGTTGATTGATTGATTGGAATATGGTGGCTCATAGAGTGCCCATTTCCAAATCGGACATCGTGGGTTCAATCCCCCCTGTGAGGGATCCGGAAAAGGACATCCGGCCTTAATCCCCCATGCTCGGTAAATGTGAGGCATTCATTGTAAAATGCTTTGAGTAGTCAATAGACTAGAAAAGTGCCATAAAATGACAAGCCCATTTGCTATCAATTAATTAGATTAAAAATGCTATTGTCACTACCTAAAAGGCTATGTCTTATATTTTGAAGCTATCCCAATGTTCAACTTGTACTTTTCATTGCAGTTTTATTGATTGGCTGGTAATCAAGCATTTTGCAAAAATGGGAATTCATATTTTAAACCGAGGCTTTTGTATTGTGGAGTGGAGCACCATTATGTTCACACAAGGCTCAGACACACACAAGGCTCAGACTGATTTCCCAGAAAGATTGAGCCAGGCTACAAAGACGAGAGAATATCCCTTGTTGAGGTTCTTTGGCCATAGACTCAGCTTGAACAAAGATCAGTGAAACCAGCCCCTGCAGACCTCTGACCAATTGTTAATCATGTCTTTTATTGTGTGTGTGTGTGTGTGTGTGTGTGTCTCTGTGTGTGTGTGTGTGCGTGCGCGTGCATGTGTTTGTATGACAGTTCCATGATCTCCTGTCCCAGTCCACGTCTCCTCTAAGCCAGATGGACCCATACACCAGTCGTTCGATGGACATGCTCCTCCCTCTGAGTGAGTCGGGGCGGAGGCGGAGAGGAGGGGACCAGGACTGTAGTGTATCCCTACGCTCATACAGTGAGAGGCCACGCTCTGTGGTAAGTTTCAGCTTTCATTCATGTCTGCTCTCAAGGATGCCAGTAGCAAGATAGCATGCAAGCCATTCCAATACAGTTAGCTGACCACATCCATCTCTCTACAGACTGATTGCCATCTTTGTGTCTCTCCTGATGTTACCTGTAAGGACAGCATCACAATATTTGAACTTAGTGAGCGCTTTAGAACTGCCAACTCCTACGCTAACAACTCAATCAAGATTCTGAAAAGAGAGGCAACTTCGAGAGAATAATTGAACAGCTTGGACAGATTTACAGCAGCCAAAGCTTAGTTTCGTCTTACCTAAGTGAGCGGTGCAGGTTGTTTTGGTGCTAACCTGCAGCAGTCAGACTCAGCTCATCTGGGGTCCAGGCCATTTTAGAGAGGCAGAATCTGATCTATCAGCAAACAAACAGATTAGGCACACACACAACAAAAAAATGAATGGCTTGAGATATGAACTCAGTGCTTTAAGAATAACTTGTTAATAATTTGGAGGATGACTGATTATAAAGTGAAAATAAGTGTTCTAAAAAAAGACCAACCTTTATTTATCCCTGTTGCGAACTGACCAGGCTTCTCGGGATAATAATCCTCAGCTGCTTGCTGAGTTGTAGAAAGGGCATACTTTGCTCTGGCTGCTGACTTGGCAAACGAATCATTCGCAGCCCACAATGACGTGATAATTCACCTCCGGTTGTGAATATTCATGAGATCGCTGGACCAGGACCACTCACTTAAAATAGCATGCAGAGTCAGCAGATACCATCATGCCAATATCCATGTCCCCTCATCTTGCAACACCATAGCTGAGACTCTTCTATTGGCACCCATACACAGTAAACTACTTTTCTTTTCTTTCTTTTTTTTCAAAATTTTTGTCCCCTTTTTTCCCCACCCTAATTCCCCCAGTTACCTATGGCTAGATCAGTTGCTTTGATGCCCCTCTAGAGTGTCAACAGGAAGGAGAAAGTCGTAGCATGTGTCTCCTCCAAGTCACATGACAACTAGCCTTCGCTAGTCCACACATCATGGTCTGGTGGGGAAAGCACAGTGCTTGGCCGTCAGAGGAGAATGAAGCAGAGTACTTTCCCTTCACTTAACCGCGAGCACCTGGATGACCCAGAGGGGGACACTAGTGAACCTAGAATACTTTATCCAACCTAACCTTTGTCCCCATGTGAGGCTTAGCCAATTATGACCCACTAAATGGGGACCTCCGGTCGTGTTTGGAAACGACGCAGCTGGGATTTGAACACCCGGCTGAATGATGCAGAGATAAAAACTACTTTTCTACATTGTTTTAACTGAAAGCATGTTGGTTTTGGCTTACAGTATAGAAATGATTGGCTTCATGATAAATTCATGGAAAAATGACGCACCACCATTACGAGGGAGGGATCTAATCTTCTTCAGCCCTTCTGAGTTACCATCTTATTATGGGGACATCAGAAACACTGAGACCTTTGTGACATATTGGACATAAGTGGTGTCGTGCACATCAGGCTGATTAAATATGAGGTGACCAGGCAACATGCTGGCATTGGCCAAATAAGCTCTCTAGGTTGACTTATGAGGAACCAGGATGAGGCTGCTACCATCAGTCTAACCCACATCACCATCACATCCTCTACAGCCTCACACTCCCCTCTCACCCCCCTGTTTAAAATACGACTAAGTGGGCGTTGGCTAATAATGAATCCCTGTGTGCTCTTTAGCCAATGACTCCACTGGATGAGTGTATACGGCCTGCACTACATGTTGTTTACAGCACACTGGCTGAGACATGCCTCTGGAGGATGCTGATGATGTTAAGTATAGAGATGAATGGATGCTATCAGTTGATTGAAAGACCAATCACTGGAGTTTGGGGATAAAAAAAGAGCAGGTGCCTGTTGATAAATAGAGTGAAGATGAAAAGAGCAAAGGAGACAAGCGTCCTGCTGAGGAAACTTACACTTTAGAGCTTCATTGTCACATTATTCAGATAAGTGATGTGTCTGATTTTAGGATGTTCATCCTGTGGTGTTTCGTTTTCCCACACAGGACAGACAAAGTGAACGGCACAAAGAGTCTCGCTTGAACCTGCGGCCGCCAAACCACTCTGCTACCTATGCCACGGTGTCCGCCTGGCACCACCAGCCTGAGAAACTAATCCTAGACTCCTGTGGGTACGAGGCCACTGTGAGTAACTCTCATTTTCTACCGTGTTGGTGGAGAAGCATGGTGCTCATATACTGTCTATTCACCAGAGATGTAGAAACGGGTAGAACATCTGCTGTCGCCATGACAGAGGATGACTGGTGAGTCCCGGTGACCGTGGTCATAGTTTGTCTCGCGGTTCCTCCTTTAAAGATGGTGATCTAATGAGAGAGGCTGCTGTGGTTGAAAGGGGGAAGGGAATCTGGATAAAGAAGCTGTTAAAGACTGAGCTTCCCCAGATAAATTCATCTAAATGCTAAAAAAAGGAATGACAGGCGTGATAGATGACGAGCGCTTCTGTGGCGAGATCTGTCATGTGGATTTTGCAAGATAGGGATTAGCTGCACTTTTGGAAAGGTGTTCTGAGCGTTTTGCACACTGATGCTGCTAAACCATATTGTTTACTGTAGCCATTAAACTGGGCTTGTCCTGCTAATGCGTCTCTTAACCACTTGCTGTGTTGCATCGGTGTGCTGCTGCACGACTGATGCTTTGTTGAGTTAAAACTACAGTTAACCTGCAAAAGATGAAACATCCATGTTTGCTTATTTTGTTTGAATACAAATAAAATACTTCATGACAAAAGAGGCCGAGCTTAGACTTATTCTCTCCATCAACTTTTGCAAACAGGTTTTTTGCACATCGTGAAATTGACATGTTGAATGACTTACGCTTACATTTATAACAATATTCTATCCACCTGTCTGTCCCCCTCTCTGTCTGTATTTATAAATAAGAATATATATTATATCTGTATAGTCGATGTATGAGAGAGAGAACGAGCACTGAGCATTCTCATCATTAAACTGAAGGGGAATTGAGCTGCTACACTGGCTCAGTTCCTTGTTTACTGTAAGTTTTAGTCTACCATCACCAATTATGTCTTGTCTGCTCTATCTGTGGTGTCCTATTAGATTTCATCCAGCGCCGAGTGCTTCAGTCCTGTATTGTATAACTCTCTCATAATGTGTTGGCCCAAATACAACAGTTCAGATTCCTTGCTCTCCAGCGCACATGCTCAGCAAATTAACAATGTTCTGGTTTGGATTCAAACTCCATCCTGAGCCGTTACCTATGTCTTTTTTCCAGTACCTAGGATCGATGATAATCAGGGATTTGCGAGGGATTGAGTCCACTCAAGATGCCTGCGCTAAAATTAGGGCAAGTATGACTGAAAGGCGTGAATTCATTGTGAGCTTTATCATTTCCAGACAATAAGCGAGTGATTTCAACACAGCAGGACTGATGACTAGAAACTGAGGAGCCCTTGAATAAACATGATGGACATGATGGTTTAGATAAAAGAAGGGATGTAGATTATAGAAAAGGTGTCCATGTCTGTAGGTCTGTCACAAATCTGCTTTAAGAAGAGATTTCAGTGACTGTTTTTTTTTTAAAATCTCACCATCATTAAATTTAAACTGGATGAACTGCTCTGTTGTGATGTCTATGCTCTGTCTGTTATTTATTTTCATTTCTGTTTGAATAGAAATCAAAGGATTCCAGAAAGGGTCCTCTTATTATACTTTCCATCACCTATAGAGGAGTCAAGTTCATCGATGCAGCCACAAAGGTAACGTTTGCTTGTATTTATGTGTCTGTGTGTGCTACTGTCTCTCTCCCTGTCTTGATTTCAAATAGCATAGCTGATGTTAGCAGTTTGAAGACTTCTCGATTTCAATTTTACTCATACAGACCATAGTTGCAGAGCATGAGATCCGGAACATTTCATGCGCGGCTCAAGACCCAGATGACCTCTGCACCTTTGCTTACATAACCAAGGATCTGAAGAGTGGCCATCACTTCTGCCACGTTTTCAGCACTGTGGAAGTGGTGAGAGACACGAGTCCACACTGCAGACATTCCCAGCTGGGATTTTTTTTAGGTGGTTGGGGTTCCCTGACCTTCCCTAATTATTGAGCATCTTTTATCTGCCTCTTATTTTTCATGCACACAGACCCAAACCTATGAGATCATCCTCACACTGGGACAGGCGTTTGAAGTGGCCTATCAGCTGGCGATACAGTCCAGGGCAAGACACTATGTCCCGCCTTCATCTCTGAGTTCAGAGGTCATAGAGACCAAAACCAGCCGTCCTGTGTCTCAATCATGGAGCAGCATGCGGAGAACAACAGTGAGTACTGGGAGCTGTTGACACACTTTGCAGGATCAGATCAAATGTATTATAAACAGACCTTGTGACCAACTTTTTTAGTTTATTTACCCTTGCGCTGAATCCCTGACAGGCCACCTACGAAGCAAGATATGCAGCGTGTAGTGTGAAAGTGATGAGTCATTGCTTTATTACCAAATCTCATCTAACCTAGCATTAAACTGAGTCACTCAGACGTGGGTATATATTTCTGTTGGGCGTACGCAAAAACATGATGAATGAATCATCTTATTTCTTGCTCAAAGGCTGAATATGATTTCCTCTGGGAGTGCTTTCCAAGTGGCTTGGTTCCTGCGGGGGCTGGCCCGTCCTGCCAATTCTTCCCCATTGATTGAATGCGATACATAAATGTTGATGCATACCCGAGGCTACACATTGATATACTATACAAATCTCAGACTTTAGATAATAAGGACTCAGTGATGACTGTCACCTGAGAGAGACAAATGTTCCAGAGGGCACATTTCTGAATGGCATGCTAATGCAGGCCCAACAATCCCATTGCTTTACTACTTCCCTTACAGAGATGGTATAAGGAACAACCACAGAGCTGAGCCACTGTAGCTCAGTGGTAGAGCGCGGGCCTGAGAGTCAGGCCATGTGGGTTCTTATCCTGCCACAGAGCTCGGTAAATGTGAGGCATTCATTTTAAAGCACTTTGAGTGGTTGCTAGATTAGAAAAGAGATATAGAAGAACAAGTCCATTTACCACAGTAAGCCTAGCCGGTGGAAGCTGGGATGAGAGCTCTGACGTTTGGCATTGATGTTAGCAAAACTTAATTTTAGGGTTTGGGTGCACTGGACGCTGCTGTTGTATTAGAGAATATCCTGAGATTGGACTAAAAAACAACAACCAGACAAAACAACTATTTGAGCGAAAGGATCATGATGTTCAACTCTCTCTCTCTCTGAGGGGTCTGTTTTATGTCACAATTAGATACCCACGTCGTGGGGGCAGACACAAATTTACATGGAGCTTGGGGGCCGGGTGCACCTCCTGATGCCCTATGATAGGTTCAAACTCAGTGGAGCGCGTGCTCCACCACTGAGCTACCGCGGCTGCCCCATTTTTAACTCTGTCTCTAATGTGTGCAAAAGAGGGCTTCTTTAAAAAAATAAAAATAAAAAAAAGACTGCATCTGTGACGTCATGAGCCGAAAATCTGTGAATGTGAAAACAACCCTTACATCCTGATTCGCTGCTACTTTAGGTGGGCTTCCTTGAAGTAGGCGACATTATATAAGGAATTGCAACTAGAACAGCAATGCTAAAACAACAGCAACTCAATAGAGCCATTGAAGCGACTGCCACTTAAGACGGGTATTTATTGGCTGTCTGCCAGTGACATTTGTGATTACACACACACACACACACACACACAATTTTGGCAGTGTTTCAGACATGCACAGAAGCTGGCTCAGTATCGCGGCTGCTAATGGAGACTTTTCCCTACAATATGTGGAGATAATGTTGAAAATTGTGGTTGTTTCCCTTTAATAACATTATGCATACTCAGTGAATGTTACACATTTTGTTCACAGCTTTGATCATAATGCAGTTTTAACAACCGACTTAAGCATAGCTGGCTGGTAAAAATTAAAACCCATACTATGCAGTAGAAAGGGGTCGGGGGCTGAGAGAGGCTGCTGAACACCGAAGCGGGAGATGAAATCATGTGTCCGTAAGGGGAAACAAGTTTCGCTAGGTAGCATGACACTCCAAAGTACCACTGGACTAGTCAATTGCCCTTCTCTTTCTGCCTTCCTTTATTTTAACATTTCTTTGTTCTTGTCTTTTTGGTCCTCCTGTCTCCCAGGGTGCCCCTCTGCTAGAATGCCGCTGCTGTTACTGTCACACGTGTACTACCCACCGCCCCTCCTTCCTCCCGTTGCACTCTGTTAGCCCTGGAGTCCAGGTCCTTCTCTCCTTTCCTCAATTCATCCCTTCATCGTCACCCATACTCCTTCACAGTGCTATCCCCTTTTTTTATCCCCGTCATCTTCGGTTTTAACGCGCACCGTAGCGCACCTTTATAAGTTTTCACTTCCCATTTACTCACTCTTGATATTAAAAACAGCATACGCCACTTCCCTGCTCCTTTCTCATTTTTCCCATCTCCATTTTTGTAAGACTTGTCATTAGTTTCTAGCTCTGCTTACTGGGGTTATCACTTTTCTTTAGTGGAAGAGAGCAGTGTGAATGTGACTGATATGAGACGTTAGATGAGGAGCTGGTGTGGTTACCTGCTCGATTGTGCTGGCGAGTGTTAATTCTTTGGTGCCTTTGACCAAGATGGTGGAAGTGATCGGTGATGAATGGTTTTCAAGCTTCCTCTCTCATAAAGATTCAGGAATGTTAGCGTCTAGCCAGGTGTTTTGTACCAGACATCTATCTTTTGTAAAGACTTCCTGTGGAATGAGCAGGTAGGGTACCATGGCGATACACGTCGGATCTCCATCGTCCAGAAGGGCTTCATTAAGACCACACTGTTGGTGTTTCATGCGGTTTTAGATTTGCTCATGTAAATTCCATTTTTTCTTAAGTAAATCAGTGTTAACCCTTATTCTTAACCTAACAGTGCTCAGTTGACATCTATTTAAATCTGTACAGATAAAGATATAAAAGTCATGTTTGTATGATACATTGGTTTAGAGTGCATATCGCTTTCACCACACCAGAGGGGCATCTCTCTGTTTGGTTGTGGTGTGTTGCCACGCAATAG
>OMLC01064261.1:0-10189 GCA_900302585.1 Regalecus glesne | reverse complement strand
ATTATGATGATGATTTCCTTATCAGTCCCGCAAGGGAAAATTTGGATTTCTCGGCATTTTTGACCCAACCTATTGTATAGGAGCAGTGAGCTGCCAACATATGGCGCTCAGGGAGCAGTTCGGGGTTAAGTATCTTGCTCAAGGACACCTCGAGATGCTATATGCAGGACCGGGGATCAATCCTGCTACCTTACGATTGCCAGACATACTCTAACCACTGAGCTATGCCACCCCGAACTGGAGCCTATCTCCGTTTTCATTAGGCAAAAGGTGGGGTACACCCTGTATAGGTTGCTGGTCTATCACAGGGTAGAGCAGTTAGGGGAACAGTGTCTCGCTCAACGACACCTCAACACGCTTCTCTGCAGGACCAGGGATCGAACCTGCATCCTTCCGATCACCAGGCAACAGCTGTTCCCCCTAAGCCATGCCGCCCCTATTCTTGTTTGATTTGCTTTTGGAAACAACCGCTAGTTTGTATATTTGACCAATAAACCCGATTTCCAGTGGGGGTTGAATAATTTTGAATCCAACTGTAACAACAACAGGACGTCTTTTAAAGAAAATTAAGTATGCCATGCTTTAATGATGAGGCATCGTACCATTAAATGGACCTGGAGGAGACTCTAAGCTAAACGGCAAAAATTTAAATTGGATGATTTTTACAATTTTTGGCATGATTCCTTGTTGAAATACAAGTGCACTTAAGCTGCTGCAACAGCAACATATCTCCCTCACCTAATAAATGCTAATAAACACAATCCCAGATTTCTCTTGGACAATGTGAATAAACTTATCAAAAAAGAAACCATCTATTAGCTGTTCAACACTCACCACCAATGAATTTCTAGACTTTCTCTGCAATAAAGTTGATGAGATACTAAACAAAATTTGTTCAACTCGAGCTACTCCTGAAGCTCTGGTGATGCAAAAATGTTTTTTTCATAATTAATCGTATTGCACATGAAACCAGCCTTTGTTGCTTGACATACATCTGTATTGATTTTAATTATATGGATGTATGCATGTTAGCTTAGACTGAGGATATCATCTGTTTGAGTGAAGGAACATTTCTGAATAAACTTCTCATCCAGTTCAACCAATTAACCTTTTTGTGAATCAAGTATGTTATTAAGAGATAACCCTATTTTGAAAAATCATTGAAAAGGTCACAAAACAGTGAATCGGTTCAACGACAAAAAATTGAACAAACCCCCCCCAAAATCCTATTTGCAGCGAAGGACAAAGCAAATGTTAAATCCTGACTGCGACAATTTTTAACTCAAAAGTATACTCCAGGAAAATCTTGATAAATCCAAAGAAAGCTCCAGCATAACTTCCATGTCCCTGCTTCTACTCCAGAAAAAAAAATATATCTATTCATCCATCCATCTATCAATGGTCAACTGCTCAGCTGAATCGAGGTCATGGAGGTAATAGTTCTAGCGAGGGAGCCAAAACTTTCCATTTCCTAGCGATGTTAACCAACTCTGACAGGGGGATCCTGAGGTGGTCCCAGGCTAATGTGACAATATAATCCCTCCACCTGGTCTACCCCATGGCCTCCTTCCAGCTGGATGAGGCTAAAATAATTCACTGTGGAGGCAACCAGGTGGCCTTCTTACGAGATGCCCAGAGTACCTCAGCTGACTCCTTTCTACATTAAGAAGCATCTGCTGTTCTGTTCTGAGTCCCTCACAGCTGACTGAAATTCTTACCCTAAGGGACACAACTACCCGGCAGGGGGGGCGGCATAGCTCAGTGGGTAGAGCGGTCGTCTAGCAATCGGAAGGTTGCAGGTTCGATTCCCGGTCCTGCATACAGCATGTCGAGGTGTCCTTGAGCAAGACACTTAACCCCTAACTGCTCCCCGAGCACCATATGTTGGCAGCTCACTGCTCCTATACAATAGGTTGGGTCAAAAATGCAGAGAAAACCAAATTTCCCCTTGCGGGACTGATAAGGGAATCCTTTCTTCTTTCTTTCTTTACCCTCCTGAGAGGACCCATTTCAATTGCTTTTATCTGCGTATATACATAAATACATACATAAATACATACATACATACATACAGACATAAAATAAAATTTGTTCTCTGAAGTAAACCCATCCTGTTTTATAGGAGCAGTTAGCGTCTGCCCAAGGACTAACTCCGATTCTTTTTTCAAATACCTTGGCCGGGGTTAGGGGCAGGAGCATTATCCCTAACATGCATTTCTTTTTGATGGTTGGAGGAAACGAGAGTACTCAGAGGAAACCCACACAGACACAGGAAGAACACACAAATTCCACACAGAAAGAACCTAGGATGATATTTGAACACAAGACCTTTTTGCTGTGAAGCAACAGTGCTAACCACTGAGTGGCCACAGTCACCAGAGCAGCACAAGATCACAGAACTTCTATCTTCACCCCCTGAACATCTGTACTGAAGAAGGTCTGCTGTTTCCAGAATGTTATTCTGACTTTGCTGACAGTCTTGGGGTCTTCAGCTCAAGGTACCTCTATAAGAAGATATTTCCACACATGAAATATGTCCTCAGCCTCTCCCACAGCCATTTGACAATTGATTATTTCAAAATATGTGTAACTCAAAGTGATTAACTACAGCCCCCAGATAATGGAGCTCACCAAAAGAAAGCAGAGCCAGTTATCTTACTGAAGAATAGGCATCTGTTTATTTTGGTTTGCATATGTTACTTGTTCTCCATTGCTTTTTTCCCCAACTGAGATGTAGATATTTTCATGAGGATGGCATCATTCTTGTGATACTATTTGATACATATCAGTCTCCTTTTGATGATTGCTTTCAATGTAATACTTTATAAACGAGTTACTGAAAGTAATGTTTTGAAATGGGTTATGTGCACATATTTTTTTACTCTGTTGGGGGGTTGTTTACAAGAATTGGTGGAGTTTATTGCAGATGAACAAGATGAGTGGGGAGCTTTTGGTGTTAATGACCTAAAATAATAATAACAATTTTGTGATTGTGAGAGAACAATGTTTCTTTAAAATGTTGTTGTAGAATGTAGCCTATATTATGGATGGAGTAAAATCCCGGGTATGTTGGGGGGTGGGTTAACATGACATTATGATTAAAGTTAATTTTAAACTTAATGTTGATATGGCACATGACATGTCAAAAAGGTTGTTGACCCATGGTATAGCATATCAATGTCCACATTCTTCAAAAAATACCCAGTCTGTTATTGGCTGACTGCCAAATCGAACTCATTCCCTCAAGGCTGTTCTCTATTGCTCCTGATGGAATGTCACATTTGTTGGAGCCCCAGTGTTTGAGCCGGTGGATTTTTGTTAAATAAAGATGACATGGCTGTTTCAAGTATTTGGAATCAAGAGCAAATACTGCAATTCTGCCCACATCTCATCACTCGAACATTGTGGCTTATCCCATGGATTTGCCAACAAGTGTCTCAGAACACTGGCACAATGGCAACCGTAGAGCAACAACTCTAGTAGAAGAATAGAATAGAATAGAATCATTTTATAAAATTAGATGCATTCATTTATTTATGTATTTATTTTTTATTTATGGGGGGCAGTGACTCAGGGGTAGAATGCGAACTTCAGAAACTAATGAGCCTGAGGTTGGGGTTTCGAATCCACTGTGGAGCATCAGCAGGGGCTTTGAGGGTATATCCTTCACACTTGCCCTGGGAGAGCTTCAGTGGCTCAGTGGGTAGAGCACAGTCCTGGGAATCAGGCGTTGCGGGTTTGTATCCCATCGCGTAGCATGGTAAATGAGGCATTCATTGTAAAGTGCTTTAAGTGGTCATTAGACCACTTAAAAGAAAAGTGGTATATAAGAACAAGTCCATTTAACATGGGCTGGCAACTTGTCCAGGATTTTTCTTTGCCTTCCACCCAATGAGCACTGGGATAGGCACCAGGAGATTCAGGACCTGTCTTCAGTTGAAGCAGTTGATGATGATATATTCATATTGTTTTATTGTATTGACATTCACATTAATGAAAATTTAGAATTTAAATATGCCAGATTTAGCCACGATGCTAATGGCCGTCTGATGTCCCAAGCAGCTACTGGTTCCATGTCTTGCTCAATGACCCTTTCACATGATTTGTGAAGGATGTAGGAATCGAACCAACATTCTTCAATTACTAGATGACGGCCCTATCTCCTGAGCTACACTACCCCAAGATGGAGCATGTCACAGGAAGTCAGGCATTACAGGTTTGTATCCCACTGCCATTACTCCACAGATGTGGGCTATTCATTATAAAGCACTTTGAGTGGTGCCTATACTGGAAAAGTGCTATTAAACAAGTCCATTTAACCTAGGTTTTAAGGTGTTTGACATGTAATCCCTGATAATAGATATTGAATTGAGACTCTTGGTATAAAACCCACTATCCTTCCCTGAAAATATCCTACTCACTAGACAAAAGAAAAAAAAAGTGTTGCTCTTATCTTTTCAGTGTGATGGCGTCTCTTTCTTTTGCATCTGAGTTGTTTATTTCATCCTTGGGGAGACTATTGAGCAAAGTGTGTTCTGGATATGTGTGTGCTTGTGCTGGCCTATGTGTGAGTGTGCACATCTGTTTATTTTTATTTGTGTATGAATGCTCCTGCATATGTGTGCTGTGGCCCTCTGATCTGAGTACAATTTCGGCAATAATCTGACAGATTTGATTGACAACAACCAGATAGAGAAACACTGAACCAAAAGATAGTTCCCACTTAAGGGAAAAGCCACAAAAATAGGGAGGAGAATGAAATCAATGTCAGCTTCAAGAGGAGCTGGAAGATGATTGGTAGAAAAGTTAAAGATGTGAGGGAGAGGTGGAGGAGAAGGAAGAATTGGCAAGAGGGAGAGAACTGATATGGGTCGGGGGTAAAAACACATGGTGATGCAGTGGAGAAAGGATAGAGACAATGAAGAGAAGAGGCATAAAGAGAAGAAGGAGAGGAGGAGGAAACACATAATTCTTCATTGCTCCCTGGTCTCTCAAGACTGATCATGGTCCCTGTGTTCCAAAGAGCCTCAAAACCATAATAAAAGAATCACAAAAAAAGAGTCGAATCAGCTCAATTGGATCAGATGTTTATTAAGAAACGTTTCCTTAGACACCAGATAACTTCTTCAGTCTGAGCTGAAAACAAACAACCCCCCCTTATAAACAGTACATTGATACCACACAACAAAAGGCTGGGTTCATATGCAAGTTGGGTGATCAACTGGACATTCAGTGGCAATGAGCACCATTCACAAAGGATTGGGGAATATTTGCAATCACGGTATTGTAAGACGCCGATAGATGTACTCTCAGGCCACCACCCCGATTCAAGGACGATCGTTACCTCTTATTGTTCCTCGGCATGGCTCAGCGGGTAGAGCGGTAACCTGGCGATTGGAAGGTCGCAGGTTCGATCCCCGCATCTGCAGAGAAGCGTGTCAAGGTTTCTTTGAGCTAGACACTGTTCCCATCGCTGCTCTGCCCTGTGATAGACTGGCAAACTATACAGGGTGTACCCTGCCTTTTGCCCAATCAGAATGGAGATAGGCTCCAGTTCCCCTGCGATCTGATTTCGGATAAGCGGTTTATGATGGATGGATGGTATTGTAAGACACCAACAGATGTACTCTCAGGCCACCTCCCCTATTCAAAGACGGTCATTCCCTCTTTACATTAATGGCCTCCTTCACCCCCCTTTCAAACCAGCGTTCCTCCCTACCAAGGATGTGAACATCATCATCTTGAATGAGTGTCCACTAGCCTGTAGATGGGTGTGGACCGCAGTCCTGACCTGACGTGTTGGCTCTCCTATGCTGCACCATCCTCTTAGCCAGCGTCTGTTTGGTCTCCCCGATATACAAGTCACTGCAGTCCTCCTGGCATTTAACAGCGTACACTACATTACTCTGTTTGTGCCGGGGGAACCGATCCTTGGGGTGGACCAACTTTTGACGCAGTGTGTTCAGGGCTTTGAAAGCAACTGAGACGTGATGTTTGACAAACATACGTCTCAACTGTTCTGAAACTCCCGCCCCATAGGAAATCACAACCGATCTACGCCTGGGCTCCTCTTCTACCCCCACTTGGCTGGAGCTCTATCTGGGACACTTCCTGGTTTTTACAAATGCCCAGTTAGGGTAACCACATTTAACCAGGGCTTGTTTAATATGGAACTTCTCTTCCTCCCCGGCCACTGAGTCAGTGGGGTTGTTGTCAGCCCGGTGGTACAGAGTCCTGATGACTCCCTGTTTATTAAACTTCTGATCCAGTTGAACTGATTCTCTTCTTTTTTGTGATTTCCATACCTGGATTATTGTGCATGCATCAAGACTTAACAAAATAATTTTCTGCATGCTGTTAAAAAAATGCTTGAAAAGTAAACATTTTTCTGTAGAAGTGACAACTCAAGCTTACTGAATCAACTTATGATGACTTCTTAACACTTTTTTGTTACATTTAAAACTTGGAGATTAGCATTAAAATATTTTAAAATTCAGAAAAAAGTGAAATCAGCAGCGCTCTGTAAAGAGATCGATGATCCACTGTGGTGACTCCTAACGGCAGCAGGCAAAAGAAATTGTAGTAGTATTAGGTAGCACTCTGCAAAGTCATAATTCAGTTCCTGTTACCCACTGAGATCTCATTCAGACCAGTTATAATTGCTTACAGCAAGTCCAAAGCAGACGGAGAGGTGAAAGGAGAAGATTTAGAAGGTCAAGCAGAGTTGAAGGCACCAGCATCACATACTGTACAGTGTTTATGTGGCTGCAAGGTAAACACTTTCAAGGGTGATCTCGTAGTGTTTTTAGGGCCACCTCCAGTTCACAGGAGGGGACTTTTTACTTCTGACTCTCTTTGAAGTTTTAAAAGTGGACTCTTAACTCATTTAATTAATCAAAAGTTTTCTAACTGGATTATCGATTTCTTCCCAACATAAAAAAGGACTTGCATGGGGCGGCATAGCTCAATGGGTATAGCGGTCGTCTGGCAATCAGAAGGTTGCAGGTTCAATCTTTGGTCCTGCAGAAAGTATGTCGAGGTGTCCTTCTGCAAGACACTGAACCCCTAACTGCGCCCCGAGTGCCATATGTTGGGAGTTCACTGGTCCTATACAATAGGATGGGTTAAAATGCAAAGAAATCAAGATATCCTCTTTTGGGACTGATAAGGAAATTTAAAATTACTCCGGCCTCTGCCAATGAGCAAGTCAATTAAATTAAAAAAATCCGGAGTGGCACCAGAGCTGCTCACTGCTCCTATACATTAGCATGGGTTAAATACAGAGAATGCAATATGTTGTGTGCAAGTACAATGATGAATAAATACAGTTGACTTAAATCACTGAAAATAAATGAATAATTACCTCCACAGTTTTACCTCATTCTCTTAAATAGACTCTGAAGATATGAGAAAAGATCAGAAAGTTTTCACATCTTTATGCTCTTACTTGCTGTAATAGCTTCACAGCTCTGAAAACTCTTAAACTTTGCCCCCACTAACTTGGATTGACTTACTATTACTACTTTGACAAGGGGGGATGAAGAGCGGTAAAATCTATTGTAAATGCCCATGGTGGCAGCTATAACCAGATAAATATATAAGCAGAGGGGGAAGATGGAAAGAGCGATGCATACATTATGTGCAATGTGGGAGGTAATCTTGCTGACCTGGCAGTATATTCTCAACCCTGTATTACCAAAGAATAGAGTGTCCCATAAGGATTGGGACTTCTTTGTTTTATACGCACACACACAGACATATATGCATTCATGTGCATTTAAAGCATTCCACTCAAAGCTGATTAAGCTGACCACTCCATATGGAGGACTGCTGATAGTATGTACATAGCTGAAGGTCCATGTTTTGATTATGTCTTCAGTACATAAAGCTGTTTTCATTTCAAACTAAAACATTTCATCATTTAATTACCACAATGATAGCTTAATCAAAGCTTGAAAATGAACACAGAATGCAAAAGTGAAAAGTAAAAACGTGAAATCCAAGAATCTGAATCTTCAGTTGATGCAACCTAACAGTCTTTTCATAGCATGCCTTATATTATCTGTGCATCAGTCCAAAAAAACATCCACCTCTGGGAGATTACAATAGATAGTTCCTTTGTAAGGAGGACGGTTTCAACAGAGTAAGAAAGAAGGTGTAGTTGAAAAATATTTTTTTAGTCTGTTGTGACAGTGGAATAACATTTTACTGTTTTTACTTAATCATATCAAAGATTGGAAATCGGATGACTACTTGAAATAAAAGAAAATACATGATATCATCCTGGCTAATAATTACAAGATATAACACATGGATATGGTATGCAGCTAAATACATTCCATCCAGCCAGATAGACAACACATTTAGGAGAGGATAAGATTCATCCACAGGCTTGTTTGAAGGAACTGATTTTTTAAAGCGTTTGTGTGAAGTTGTCTGGCAATTGGAAGGTTACATGTTCGATCCCTGGTCTTGCAGAGAGCATGTCAAGTTGTCCTTGAGCAACTTGAGATGCCCTTGGGTGTTAACTGCTCATATACACTAGGAGGAGTTAAATGCAGAGAATTTAAAATGTTCAACTCCCGGGACTGATAGGAGAATCTAAAATCTGAATCTAAAATCCCTCAAACCTAGTTCATTGAGCTTACCTAAACTTAAAATAACCTACCTTATCCTGATTTGACCTCAACCTCAAGCTAACCTTAACCCAATGTTAACTTTAAACAATAGCTAACCAATTGGATAGCTAGCCCACAGGGCTGAGGTAACATATGGCTGACTCCATTGCCAGGTATAAAGGCACTGCTCTTTAGGGTCCTCAGTTAGCTTTTCAAAAATGATGAAAGGATTAAATTATACAGCCTGCAGATCTGATTGTGTGGTTCCAGGGGCTTCTCTGGATGCTCCCTGGTTAGATTATGTGATGTGACTTCCTGGGGTTTTTGTTATAAGAAGCTTCAATGTACAAATTAATTTTACACTCAAGTCTAAACTCAGGTTGCAATTAATGGCAACACCTGTTAGAATTGTTTGTGACATGTCAAAATGACTGTGACTAACTGAGGTGTAAGTATGCCTGATTACCTTTCATTCTGCAATGCCCCCATATACTTCTGACAGATTCACAGGGTGTGGATAAGGTGTGTTTGATTAATTAGGCTTTAGTTTTCTTAAAATAATTCAAATAAAGCACCATAAGATCTAGTAAAAAGAGCAATGAAATATTTCCAACTCTAATGTTCCAAATAATTTTATTCAGGTTGGACCATTTGAAATCAAAACATAGAGGGTTGCTGGTGGGACTAGGGCTGCTCTCTGACAACACCTATAGTGAAAGTAAATGACCATCAATTGTCTTTACTGAAACAGAGTAATGGCAGCTATAGTGATACAAATTACAACAGTGACATGCCTGTAAAAAAAGTAAATCAGTTATTAAAGCAGCAATGAAGAATGAAGTAATGTGCAGCAATCTTCAAATTACATTTAAATAATCCCTTTATTTGATCTTTTTCAGTGTGCTCAATAAAGAAGGACAAAAGGTGTGCTATATTGTTTCTGTTTCCAAGATTACAAAAAGAGAGGCTCCAATATCTTTGAAAGTGTTGTTCTTCATACAAAGGATACATTTGATCATACTGATAAACTTGGGATAACAAAGGACCACACAATATTATATCTTATTAGATTATGTACACTAAAAAAAGGATCTCTCAATGGTGGATGTATATGTCTGAAAAAAACTGAAAATATTGAGGCATCATTATCTATCTTTATCGCTATAATTCAGAGTGTATGTGTGTGTGTATGTATGTGTGTGTGTGTATGTGTGTGTGTGTATGTGTGTGTGTTTATGCACACATGTGCATGCATACACTTGCATGTACGTACATAAACTCATATGTTGATGTGCTATGTGCGAAAGAGAGGAACCGGGTGATAAGATTCTACAAGTGTTCTTTAGCGTGGGTATGGACATTTTTTTGTCCGTGGGGGAATAAGAGATAAAGGGTGGGAGATAGAAAGTATGAGAGAAAGAGAGAGAGAGAGAGAGAGAGAGAGAGAGAGAGAGAGAGAGAAATTGGGATCAGAAGATGAATATATAGTGACTGAATTGTGTCTCAGAGATAAACAGCTGAAGAGATGAAATGGTAGTAAAAGGAACAGAGAAGGAGATTTTTTCCTTTAA
>OMLC01064251.1:0-10263 GCA_900302585.1 Regalecus glesne | reverse complement strand
ATATGGACCTAGCATTGTGTTCACAATGGTTTGGCAGAAAGGGAAAGTTAATGAAAATTTTGTTTGTTTTTTACTTGGCCACTACCTCAGCTACAAGGTAGCTAGCTTTAAGAGCATTTCAGACACTGTGGTGCTCATTCTCATCAAAATAGCCTGTTTATCAGTTTGAACTCTCAAACCCACAAAACAGTTTGTCCTTGTTGTCGAGTGACGGGTGTTTTGTTTTTAGATGGTGTTTCAGTTAGCTATGAACCATTGCATGGTTAGAGAGTTTCTCCCCACATTCTAAGCATAGTGGAAGTTGAGCAAAATGATCCTCAGAGAAAGTAACCCATATAGGGGCAACATAGCTCAGTGGGTACAGCGGTTGTCTGGCAATCAGAAGGTTCCAGGATCGATCCCAGGTCCTGCATATAGCATGTCGAGATGTCCTTGAGCAAGACACTTAACTGCTCCCCGAGCGCCATATGCTGGCAGCTCATTGCTCCTATATAATAGGTTGGGTCAAAAATGCAGAGAAATCCAAATTTCCCCTTGCAGGACAGATAAGGGAATCATTTATTTATTTATTTTCAATTTATGACAGATAACTGTCACTGTATTGTCTTGTGCTCACCTGCAGTTTTGCTTTCTTTTTTAGTTCCCCACTGCAAGAGGGCTCTGGGGTCTGGGTCAGGCTCATTGTCAGTAGTTTTCCTTTTTATGAATATCTCCATGTTGTCTGTCTTTTTTTCCCTCACTAATATGGTCACTTCTAATGTTTGAATTTAGGCTACTCAAAAACATAAGGTGTGTAGGCCATATAATGAGGTCACCGGTGGTGAAAGCGCTTATTGGGTGATGATAGTGCAGCAAATTGGTGGCCTTGCAATTTTGTTCTCTTTTTTTGTGGTGGGATTTGATCATTTTCCCCGGCACACCTAACCATCTCTCCTGGCACAATAGTGGGAACCCCTCCTTCAGAGTTTAGAGACGGACTCTTAGATCTAGGAGTTTGCTGAATGGTTGTGACAGGTTTAATAGGCCACTTAAGTAATCCCAGCTCATCTATAATATGATCTGTCAAGTCAGCCATCTGAACTTTGAGGAACTTCTGGTGTTTGTTGGACATCTTGGAAGCCCCCCCTCTTATTTTTAACTTGGGCTACTATAGACTATTTCGGAATGCCTTTGACATTGAGTAAAGATGCAGGAATCTCAGTGGTTTTCCTGATTGATCTAGGTTTTGGTTTCCAGGACTTTGAGGCAGGTATTTGGGGTGGGCTTGCAGACAGCACATGTTTGATCATTTGATAGTGCTTGTTAAATAAAGAGGTGGCCTCATTCTGCTGCAGGGTTTAATTATTTAAATTCCATCTCAGCAGTTTTTTTTCAGGAGTCTCTGGATGTAGCTCCTGTTTGTTCCATATTTCAGGTGGGTGTCTGTAGACAATTCAAATATCTCATCCTCAACCATAGTGCTGCCCCTCACTTGTTGATGTTGCAGAAAATGGAGTTTTTCAATTTTGCCAACTGATGAAGATACTTTCTTTGGTGTGGACTTTGGGGGTTTTGAGGTTACTCAAACCTGAAAGATTGGCCAATAATGGTGATTACATCTCCATGTTTCAGTTGATGAGTTTGTTGCATCACATCTCCATCAACTCAGGTTGGATACACAGAGCTCAGATTATGTAAAATTATGATTTCTTTTTAATTGATTCAATTTTGCAATGCTCACTGGGGATCTGAGGACGTTGAATCTGGATACCACCATCAGTTTTCTTTTTGAATAAACATGATGGGGTAAGAGGAAATTCACGTCCATCTGCACCATCTCTCCTAGTCATGACTATTTTTCCATGCAGTGGGATTCTGTCTTAACTTAGTGAGCCATCAAAGCTACTTAAATTAGAATTTTAATCACAACTATACTATACAAATTCTACTTTTAATCAGGATTTTTTTTTACAAACAAGAACAGCATCATCATCCCCAGTTTTCAATGTTCTGTTTCTTCTGCTCAGATCCTCAGCCATCTATCTTTGCCATCCCCAGAATGAAATAAAAAAAATCTTGCATTTGTCTTTATTCTTCTGAGAATACCTGTAGCAAAGAATGAACATGGACTTAGAAAAGACTCAAAACACTCCAATTTTTCAGTTTTTTAAAAAGTGGCAATAGTCAACAATATTCCATGAAACGACGAGAAACAGTTTCACAATTAGTGCAAAATGGACTATCATGGCTATCGTTAGACTTTAAGACGGAGACAAGAGCATTAACAGCTTGGATACCATGTAAAACTCTCGATTGCAGGTCAGCAGCTCTTTTGATCACCAGTGGTTTGTACAGTGCTCTCTCTGCTATGTTCACAGCTCATGTGATTATTATTTTTTTAATCCAGGGATCCATTTTAATATTAATTCATCATAATGGTTTTGGCTCATTACTGTGTGTTAACCACTTAATGAGGCAAATGGAATGCAGGAGTGGCTTACAAGGAGCCATGGCTTCAACTTACTATGCTGCTTATTGTGGTGACATTACAATCAAATTTAGCTCATTGTGTCTTAATCCGTTTTTCTTTGAGACTTTGTGCTATGCAACTTGGTTTAGAGTGAAGGGAAAATCCATAAGAAAATAGCTGAATGTGTTAGTTGCTTCTGAAGATCACCTTTACTGAGCCAAGTGATCTATTTGTCCCTTCGCCACTTCCTGCCTCATCTTACTTTTCTCTCACAATTGTATTTCTTTCTTTCAAGTGCTTCTACTCCTCTTCTTGACATGCTTCCTTTTGTTTCACTCTGCACTTCCCCTCTCTTATATCTTGTCCCTCCCTAATCTAACTTTTTGTCAACCCCTCACTACTACGCAGGTTGTCGTGGAGGCATCTATCAGAGGAAGCTGTACAGGGATCTGATGGTCAACTATAATCGCTTGGAGAGGCCTGTTCAAAATGATTCAGCACCTATAGTGGTGGAGCTCGGCCTCACACTACTACAGATCATCGATGTGGTGAGTGTTCATCTGGTGTTGTTGGCCTGTACTTTGATTTGAGCAGTTTGTATTTGCCCTGGTGAACATGTGTAGAATATGTGTGCTTTCGTGAGAGCATACACATGTTGTGGTATTTCGGCATAATGGGAGTAAGTGCTCAGTGATAGAAATGAGGAGGGAGACATAGACCACATATGCATGTGAATTTTATTATTTTATTTTGATCAAGAGACGTGACTGAACAGACTCAGAACAAGACACATATAGTTTGTCTATGATTTCTTTTAATACCATGAGGAGCTGTTTTAAAAGTGCTGCTACTTAAAATGACACTGACTAAAAAATATGTTTTTTAATTTTTTTGTCATCTAAAATATCTGAGCTTGGCTATACTGACTTGTATATTTACAAAGTTTGTCACTTGAGTAGTGTTTTCATTTTCTTCTACTGATGGAGGAAATGTCTGCATTTCACAAAAATCTGAGATTCAATTGTTCCTGGTCTATGTAGATTTTGTAAGTCAAAAATGTTGAAAGTCCAGGTACAGTGGGGGAAAATAAGTATTTCACTCCCTGCTGATTTTGTGACTTTGCCCCCTTACAAATAAATGTCCATACCTTTCATGGTAGGTTCATCTCAACAGTGAGAGACGGTGTACGGAATATTCCCAGAAAATACCAGTATTGCATGTAGCAAATACTTTGAACTATGTTAGCTTTTTGCTACCTGTTGCAGGTTGTTTTGTAATTGTAAAAATGTAAACTACATATTTAATTAGCATTTCAAAGTTCAGAAAAAAAACTTTATTTGTCATTGTACTTAAACATTTAACCGATCCTGTTGTATAAGAGCAGTGAGCAGATGCGGCAACTGGGGACCAACTCCGGTTCTTTTACCTATTGCTTTGCTAAGGGGCATAGCCATCAGTATTAACCTTAAGATGCATGTCTTTTTGATGGTGGGAGGGAACCATAGTATCTGGAGGAAACCCCTGCAGACACTGGGAGAACATGCAGACTCCACACAGAAAGGACCTGTGATGGCCAAAAGTCAAACCCAGGACCTTCTTGCTGTGAGGCAATAGTGCTAACCAACTGACTGCTGTAATGCCCACATGAAATAATGAAGGCAATCTGAGGTGTGTTGTTTTTCACCCAGAAGACGGTGTGGTGTGCACTCTTGTTTAGCCTCAATTCCCACTGGGCGTGCCCAGATTCCCACTGCTACAGTGCCTGCCTTTTTGCACTCCAAGGACACACAAACCAGTGGTGATGGCATCAGGAGCCATCGGCAGGGGGATGCTACCTACTTTAGTACTTTTTGTGTTTGGTCCCAAATAAAACTCTTAGAACCATAAAGTTATGTATAGTCTAGGTTTTGTCCTTGCAGTTTTGGATTTTAGACTTGTGCCATGAGCCAGGTCCCATGTACATTTTGTTGGCTATCAAGGTAAACAGATTTATTCATTCATTCTTCATCAACCCTTTATCTGAATTCAGGTGATTCATGCTGGAGCCTACCCCTGCTCTCTTTCCACAAAAGGTGGGGAAACTCCCTGGGCAGGTTGCCACTCCATTGTAGGGCAGGGCTGAGGGAATTAGACTGGATCCCCTTGCGGAAATCCGGTGGTGGATTTGAACCCACAGCCTCTGGCCCATTAGTTTCCAAACTGCAGGCTCTACCCTGAGCTACTACAGCTCCTTCATTACATATCTATTATATAACTACATAATAGCAATGTTACAGTGTATTGGACACCGTAACATTATAAGCAGATATTTTTGAATGTTTCAGAGCTGTGTCAACCACTGCTTGCTACAAATAAGCTAACAAAGAACATAAACAAATAAAAGTATCTACATGCATATTTTAGAGATCAGTTTTTCTACATTTGTTCTTATAATAAAGCCAATTCACATGAGCACTGTTTAACAAAATATGTCAATCCAAACTAAAACACAAAAGCATAGCGGAAACACAGGCAACAGCATGCCAAACCAACACGCGATGATGGGACCCTAACCCTAAAACCACGTTAGCCAACAAGAAGCCTGGAAAAAACCAACAAGTCAAAAACTCCATCTATATTGTGATGTCTTGAGAGGTCAGGACTTTTCCTCTGGGAGCTTTTGAGGTGTAGGTGCAGGAAATGAAGACAGTGAGGCATTGTTTCCAATAAAATTCCTTGTATTCAATCCTCTCCCAATAGGTAAATTCAATTCTCGTAGTCAGATGACAAACGAAACAAAAACGGGTATTGCAAATCAAAAACGCATTTCTTTGTCTTCTTTTCAACCGAATAGCATATCTCTTCTCTTCTTGTACGTCCTCATCTAAACCATTTACCTTTACCCTCTTCATCCTCACTGGGGTAATCAGGTGATGAGTTTCACTTGGGCAGAAATCATTACCCTGAGTGCCCTGGAACCTATGTGTTTTGTAGTTCTTGTCACAGCCATCAGGAGAAAATGTATCTCCTCACTACCTCTCCCAACATCACATTTCCCCCTCCTCTGAATTGAGGCCACCCACAGGATGAAGGAAGCTCACAGGACACATTTGTAAAAGGGTATCGGGATTCCTATGTTTCCGCCCTACCCTGTAAACTACAGAGAAATTAAATACTTGGAAACTGAGAAACTCATGGCTGAAGTCTGGGACTGCCAAAACTGGGTGGGAACAAAAGGCCCGCTTGGACCAGGGTGTCCCTGAAGGACTCACTCAAACCCCTGCATAATTCTGCCCAGTCCCATGTTGTTCCACCCACTTCCTATGGCCAAGGTGTGGAACTTGGTGGCATTTGCGGCCACAGAGCGGTTAACCTAATGGATGGTGTTGAGGTGCATGTTGATGTCCTGGCCGTCAGCGGTGTGGTCAAACACCAGCCGAAATTGCGCCCTGAAGGCAGTATAGTCAACATGGAGGTGGCTGTCTGGTCTGAGGGCTGCCTGGACCCACTTCAGAGCCTTCCCCATAGTGAGTGTGCCAATATAACCATTCCATGCAGCAGCAGTGGCATACATACCAGGTTGATGATGGAATACGTTAGTCACACTGCACGAGGAAACCATGGCACTCAGATGTTTCCAAACCAGGGTCTCAAACTGACCTTGTGAAACGCCTGCTGGGGCTGAGGTGGGGCTGGAGGTTGGGGATCTGGTGCGGAGGTAGGTGTGCCGGAGGGGCCCACTGGATTGGAAGCTGGATGTTCTGGGTCATGCGGGTGGTTAGAGTTCAAATCTGGGTGGACAGTTCATGACGGTGTTGATCTGGTTGAAACCTGAGTGGACAGTTTGCGGAAAGTGGTGACCAGGCCCAGGAGCTGGTCTGACTGGGACCATTGCTCAGTGGAAACGGCAGCCACTGCAATTGAAGCCTCTTGGAGCAGTCAGCAGTGGTGATCTTGAACTCCACCCTGGGCCTAAAGGGGTGTGGGTCTGTCCGTCGGATCTCCTGAGTTGACCGAGCCCTGAGGCTAGATCTTCTGTTAAGGTTGGTTGGCTCTGGGTTCAAACAAATGACTCAGGAGACAGACAATGACAGTTTGGCCAAAAAGCAAAATCCTAAATCCAACAAAAACAAGGTTGGATACCAACAAGATTCCAGCGTGAATTAATCAATGAAAGGGTTTTTTCTCCGAACAAGTATGAAAACACAAATATATTGGTTAAATTAACATATATACATACGTGTATATAAACATACATATGCATAAAGACAGAGGATAGAAAAAAATCAACAACAAAAAGAGAAACCGATTAACAAAAGATTGTGTAACCTGTTTGAAAAAGTCCAGGAATATATCAAAAGTGAGAGACAGAGAAGCTGGGTCTGCACTCTAGGTCAGATAATTCTTTGGGAAGATCTGGCCTTAACTGTAGATATGGCGAGGGTTCTTGTACGTTTGATGATGAAGTCAAGTTTGCTTTCAGGTATACCCGCAGCGTCCGGTCAGAGAACATGTGAGTAGGCAGAGCCATGACAGTATTTCGTCCTCTCACAGCAGGTCAATGCAATTACCATAGTCATATGATGAACAAAATTTAAAAAAAGGCATGGCATACCAAAAATACAATTGTCTGTTATTTATTGAATAGAATAGCAACTCTCTTCTATTCCTGTCATCCTCATCTAAACCATTATCCTTCATCCTTTTCATCATCTCACGTAATCACATGATAGGTTTCAGCTCAGCAGCAATCCTTGTCCTGATTGCCTTGCTGCCTATTGGTTTTGTTGTTCTTGTTGTAGCCACAGGGAGGGAATATATCTCCCCTCTATGACACTACAGCTCATGGGATCACAACACATTAATACTGAAACAGACTTTTTGAACATCTTCACCCTTGAAGGAGGTTTCCAAAAGGTCTGTTTCCAGTGACCTAAAATGCAGTTTGCATTTGGTCAAAGGGCCAACATTCGTAGATAAAGTTACGTTTTCAAAAACACGACACCGAGACATGAGTCTGGGTCAGACTGAGACACACACATGTATGGCTGAATCCCTCTAAAGTTCCCTCTAATTTTAGCCATCTTGATATGCACAACTCTTTTCCCAGTCAAGCTAGAGCAAGGAGCAGTGTTGGACGGGTCAGTAGCCCTGTGATATTTAATGTATTCCTCGATCCTGAATTTCTAGATGAGGGAGAACGAGTAGTTGTGTTTCCAGCCCCTTTTCAGAGTTTTTTCTTTACTTTTTATGTGGGAGACCATGTTACACAATATACTAATCATTGAATATTTTCAAACTTTAAAGCATTGTCTGGAGGGGAACTTTAATTATTTGCAGTTTGTGCTCAGGCACATGGACTCTGGTTATCCAAGGTCCTCCTACTCTATCCTGATGTGAGACTTAGTCAGAACCATTCTGGACTCACCAGTGGCAGCACCCACCAGGTTGTTGTATTAATTCCTGACAAACAACCACTCATCATTTCTCCTCTACTTCTGTTTCCATCTTGCAGCATAAGGAAGTTTAACATTCTCCTTTAATCGAGAAAGAAGATACTATCTTGTTTTTGTGACTTGTCTATTCACCTCCCTCTGTTTTTTTCCCCATCAGGTGCTGTATACAGATAGAGACGTAGACACACACACACACACGTGCATGCATGCGTGCATGTAGACATTCTCACATACGTACGTACTTTTGTATGGAAACAGAAAGTGCATGTAGCACTTTACAATCACAGTATTTAATCTTTTACTTACCTTTTGCTGTACCTTACTATTTCATGTTAGGGTTAATACTCCTGCCTGTGTCCCCCACCAAGGCAGTAGGAAAAATAACTGTAGCTTGTCTTCAGGTGCTGCTGCTGCTCACTGCTCCTACATAATAGGATGAGTTGAATGCAGAAAACAAATGTTATTGCGTGTATGTCCAATGACAAATAACACAAAGTTTCTTCTTTCTTTTGTTCCTCTCAAACAACTAGTTCTCAAAGCAAATCTGCTAGAGATTTGGTACATTCGGTCAGATGCAATCTTATATATTTATTATGTTGCAGCTTACTCTAAGCTCAACTTTGTGTTCCGCCTCTCATGCACTTACTGTTCCGCAAACCTACACATAGCCTTTCCTCTGTTACCCTGACTGCAGGGCTGAGGAACTCATCCAAAAAACCCAAAGTGACATTCTGTCACATCTCCCAGCTAAGGTTGTCAGTCCTGTCAGATGCATTGTACGTCTTCCCATGATAACTACATGGTGCTAGGTGCTCTGTGGTTATATATGCGTCTTCTATTATTCATCCAGTCCAGCCTCTGACTATACATATTGTGAGGGAGCCAAGGGAAGTGCCCTTTGTGGAAAGATAGAGGTAAGAGACAAGTTCAAATGTTCAACAGAAATAGGTCTCTGATTGCTATTGTTTCTCAACAGCACTCAAAAGTTAGTCTGATGTCATACTGATGATAGTAACTTAGCTGCCGTATGGAGAAATTGGCTTCACAGAGAGGTGTAACTTCACCCCCCCCTCCCCCCACACACACACATAAAACAAGGCCCATTGAATCTAATATTATGTGGCAGCCAAGCAATCAAGTAAAAGCATTTTCAGCTGTATCAGGCAGGGACCACTATTCAATAGGTCACTCCCGTCCAGCGAAGAAATTGCATCTGTGTCTCTATCAAGAGTGCTGAACTGTAGGCTGCTCTGGGGCAAAGAGAAAGAAGAAATGAAACACTAGTGGTGATCCATTTCTCCAACCCCTAAACGATCCCATTCCTCCTTTTGCCCACTTACAATATGAAAACAATGTGCTATGGACTTCCTAAAGTGCAGTGGCTTTCATTGTATCATATCTAAACAGAAACACACGAACAGGTGGAAGTCTTGTGAGGGAAAAAAGTAAAAGATTTTGCAGTCTTACAAAGAATGTCATTGGTATGAGTAGTTGAGGCCAACATGTTGTATGTCTTGGGAAATGTTTCATCAAAACCTGTCAGATGAGACAGCCTTTGGTCCTTTTTTGAAACTGTGTTGTAATGAAGACATTTTGTATGGAAACATAATTATATCTGTAATGTCCATCAGACAGAGAAGGGCATCCTAACTTTACATTTGGACTGAGCAGTCAATTTTAGAGGCAGTTTTATGTCTCTAAAATTGACTTACCACCAAATTCAAATAATAAAGGTTAACCTAATGTGCTACCAAAAAAATCAAGATATTTTTGGCAAAACACTTTGAAATCTATGGCTTTATTAATGCTTGGGTAAAAATGGATATGATGATAATAGATTAATATTAGATACATGAAGATGGATGATTTTTTCATTTACCCTTTTAGATGAAATTAATTGTCCTGATTCATAGTCTGTCATGGTATATTACTGTACTCACAGCACAGGTCAAGATTAGCACAACCCCAGGCCAGCTCATCTTGGTGGCTTGCTGGCTCTAACCTAGCCTTTGTATAATGCAGCTGATGCCTTTGTCCCAGCTGTCTGAAAGGCCATGGTCTGTAACTGGAAAGGTGTGAAAGTGAGTCCACATGACCTACTTTCCATCAGTTCACAGGCTGAGTCACTGACCTAGCTACTTCATTCTCTTCAGATTTATGCCTACCGCTCTTATTTTGTGTGTGTGTGTGTGTGTGTGTGTGTGTGTGAGGGGGTTGCTATCGCCTGATACGTGTGTGTGTGTGTGTGTGTGTGTGTGTGTGTGTGTGTGTGTGTGTGTGTGTGTGTGTGTGTGTGTGTGTGTGTGTGTGTGTGTGTGTGTGTGTGTGTGTGTGCGTGCACACACGTGCATGTATGTGTACAGAAAGCGCATTTGTGTT
>OMLC01064246.1:0-11663 GCA_900302585.1 Regalecus glesne | reverse complement strand
CTAGGGGATTACGGCCTGGCGCTCTTCGGACGCCCTGCGGCGGGGATCGAACCTGGAACACAAGACTCAAGAGGCACGCTACCACTGAGTTACCACGGTCTGCATGTCTTGTGTACATACTGCCACACACACACACACACACACACACACACACTCTCACACGCACACAGTACATTTCAATAAGCCTCTGAAAATGCAGTGACACAATGAGACACCAATTTTCATAATTACATCTGATTCACATTGTCAGAATAATCTAGCCTCGGCATTCTTTCTTTCTTGTGTCATTTGAGCACCGTCATTACTTTTGACAGCGGTTTGGAGTAAAGATTTGATATAATTTTGCTGAGCACTACTATTGTATATATAAAGATTCAGAAGATCCCAAATCCTGAAGAGAGCTCGCACAATTATTCATCCGATCTTCCATGGGGATTTATGTAATTATATAATTAGTTTTTTTTAGGAGTCCTCCTCAGAGCACCACGAACGTCTTGTCAGTTTAGCGATATGGAGACAGTTTCAAATCAAGTTGTCACAGTATCAAATCATAAAGAAGTGTTTACAGGCTAGACATGGTCACACTCAATGTCTACACAGAACCATGGAAATGGAAATACATTGTAAATGCATGGAATGTTTAGATCCATGAATATAGTGTCACACTATAAATTTTGAAGGCGCTATTGGCTGAGCCACCATGCCTGGACTTCTGCCAATGGACTCACTCTGTTGCATGCGGTCCAGTGTGTCATCATATGCCTAAGCCAAGTCTGCTAGTTGGCTTCGTAGCAGAGCTAAGAAAGGCCAGACACAGTAACCTTTAAAGAGTAAGCATTAAAAGTGAAGGTGAGCCAATATCACCTAATTTAAAATTTCACATTATGAGCCCTACTCCGTCCTTCTCCTAATTCTGTTCCTCTGGTGGGGTGGGATAGCGGTCGGTTGTGATCATTGAGGTATTATAGTATCATTTAACATTTTAGTAAAATCCCAAAAGTGCCTTGAAGAGGCCAACGAGTTCACACAAATAGCGGAAATACTGTTTTCTTAACTAATTCTTAATCATGGGAGTAACAGGTGGTCCCTTGGAGAATGTTAATCAATCTCTAGAAAGAGAGAGGCTGCAGGAAGGTGGAAAATTCTAAAAACAAAAGTAATAAAATGGTGGAGTCAACAGCTTCATGAAATATTTATCTAACTAGAACAGATTTTTCCTCACTATGTCTGTCTCTGCTCCATTCCATCCACCTGACTTGCCAAAGCCAACAGAAAAAGTCCAGTCTTTATTGAAACTTTTATTCAGTTTTATAAAGAGGACAGAGGACAGGTTATTGGTGACAGGAAAAAGAGAAAAGGTCTAATAAAAGAGAAATAGATGCTGAAAAGTGAGAAGCCTTGAAATATCTTGCCCCAACATCTGATGTTACAAGCATTGATATGGGCTTCTATAGACAGTCCAAAAGATATAAACGCCTATCACTGTGAAAAAACAATGGAATAAAATTATTCTGCAGCAAAATCGCTGGACGATGAGTATCACATCTATAAAAAGTCTGGTTTGTCACAAAAAAGCCTTTTTATGGCTTTTTATGGATGATCTTTCTACAAAGTTAAAAGAGTGTAGGACTGGTTCTATGGTGGGAGATAGTGTTATTAACCATCTGATGTACGCCATCCTGTCTCCTTATAGTGCTGGGTTACAACAACAGCCTAGCGTCTACCCATTACGGTGTGCAGCATGACATTAAATTTAGCTTGAAAAGAGTGGTATCATGATCGTCATGACCAAGTAGGGTCAGAAGCAAAACTCTCCTTCATTTTCCATGGCAGACCAAGCGTTCAATGTGATGTATAAAGTAAGATATTTGGGTCACATCATTAAGAGTGATTTATGTGATGACGACAAAGTGCAGTGCTAGTGTTGCAAACTATGCATAAGCCAATATGCTGGCATGCAAATTTCATGTGTACAGATGATGTTAAAACTGGTCTTTTAGGACCTACTGTATTGCACTCTGATGACTAACATTAACTACAAATGAGAAGCTGAAGAAGCTTTATTTATTTATCATTGTGCATACAAGAGTTACTTTTCAATAACAAATCAAAATCAAAACAATTTACCTTTAATAGATATAGTCATGTTATACAACAATTCTAATTTGTGATAATGGGCTATACAAAGAAGAGTGACTTGACTCACCAGAGCCGTGAGTTCGATCCCATTGAGAGCTTTCAAGATGGGCATGCGGTCTTAATTCCCCAAGCTCCATCTAAGTCCGAACAACACAGGGCCTAATCGGGACAATAAAATAGATCTCAGATACAAAGGACCCAGTGGTGAATAAATCAGAAATGATGCACTGCTTTGACAGGCACAAAAAGTAATGGTAAGGAAATTAATCACAAAGCAAGGACGTATTCCTAGCAACCACTCTGTGTGATAAAATATTTAAGACTTGACGGAGCTCAAAAATAAAGTAAATATATGATAATAGAGTACATGATCAATTAAATAATAGAGATGTAGTAAGGGTGTCAATGGAGTCATTATATAAAGCACTTTTCTAGTCGAGCAACCACTCAAATAGCTTTACAACATATATCTCACATTTACTGGGCATGGGCATTATGGCTAGTTTCTCTTTCCAGACGCAGTCATCAGTTACATACCATTTATCACCTAAATAGAAAACTGTTATCCACACTATTGACATGAATTACTCAACAATTCATTTAGAAAATAAGACAAAAGATTGTCATAATTCAAGAAGCAACAGTTGAACATTTGAAACTGCTTGAGTTTGGCGTACTAGAAGTTGTCCCTCTGGTCATAGACTACCACCTACAGGTCTGCTGCGTTTCAACTCTACCTGAATGCAGGTTTATCACATTTCGACCTATTGACTTTGTTATTCCAGCACCCAGGCTTTTTTGCAAATAGAAGAACACGTGAAATTCGTTTAACTTTGACAGACTGGGAAAACCAGCAGTACTCTGACTATGGTGCCCGAGAACAAACTAGCTAGCTAATGCTAACAAGCGTTAAATTAACAGCTGAAACTACTTACTAGTCAGCGTTGTAAAGGCGGAGAGCTTCACCTCTCTGTGTTGAACAACAAACAACATAACTACGTATTTATAGCGTGTTTCTGCGGTAAAAACGTATAAAATAAAACACAATGCAAGGTGTTTTGGTGAGTAACCGAAGTGTTTAAAACTATTTTCTCCCAAAATCTCGCCAAGCTCTTGTCATTGGAAGGGAACCCGCGAGAAGACCGGAAGCTGGGGTCAGTAAAAGCGGCAAAAGATCGGGATGGAAATTTCCGATATTACCCAGACAGCGGACTCCACTTTATATCGCTTTTTATTTAATTTAGTGATTTTTTTGTTTGTGGTTAAAATGAAAATAAATAGATGAGGGCCAACTGAAAGTGCAGCACAGTATACAGTGGCCGCGGTCACAAAAAGAGGTGAATCGGTTCAACTGGATCAAAAGTTCATTCAGAAACGTTTCGTCACTCAAACATGACATCTTCAGTCTGAGCATACAGCAGTGGCCATGGTCGTGATTTTGATGTCCCTTCGCCGTAAAAAAAAAGTTTTACTAAATTCTCACATGGATAATAGCCTTTAAACTGGAGCAGGAGCTAGCTGCGCAAAAGAGAAAAGGGCTTTTATTTATATGTAAAAGAGCCAGGAAAACTGTCTCAATGACTACAATACCCATTTGTCCAGAAAGGCATCGCCTCAATAGGGTGATATGGGTAATGTATTCAAGTAAACCTAGCAACGATGGGCGACAACGCAACTTTCATCCACACATGGGTGAGATCGCCGTATAATGTAACCGTTCAAATTTTCTAATTGTCCTGGGGGTGAGTGGCTTCCACACTCGTACACTCCAATGCGATCATTGTGGACCAGTTCTTATTTGCCAGTAATAAACCTACCCTCCGACATGTACTCTCGAATCCCACGTCATGGGGTGGACGATTTGAACGTACACACGCGAGATTTGAGAATAAACCAACGCAAACCGCCGCTGACTGTTAACTAACGGTAGTCTGCAATAACGATGAGGTTGTCGAACGGTTTATTTTTGTCTCCACTGGCTGTGTTGGCATTACTTTAAAGAATAAATGAATTCAAGTATGTTTTAATATTTTTTCTGAGTAATTATGCACCCAGGGATCATCCTGGATTATGTAAATCAGTAGTTATGTAAAAGCTCGTCACGTTATTCAAAGCCCCGCTGGCCATTTTGATACTGAAAATGAACAGGCCAGAAGAAATGCATACTGATCACTATCTTACGCCATTATTCAATGCTGTAGCTACTCCTGCATGTGTAATACTCACATCTGAATGAAAATGGCTAGGGTCAGTGTGTGTTTGTGTGTTGCCAACATGTCAGAAAGCATTGTTCCATGGCCTTGGATTGAAATATCCTTGTTTCACATGTATTACATGTCCTCTTCTTGCTTTTGATCCAGCTCAGGCTTTTACAAAAGAACAAAGGCAAAGTGGAGGGGGATCCATAGCATTCAGATCAGCAGGTCAGACCCACAAGGAGCCGTGCCACTTGTCTCTTCTTACTCTGAATGGTAAGTACTGCCACTGTAATGACTGTTCTCATCGAGTGCTCTCTCTCTTTCTGTGTTTCTAGCTCTCACCCACTCTCACTTCTGCCCCATGGGTCGATGCTGTACAACTCGAGAGCTGTCAAAAGGCAGCACGGAAGAGAGTTCAAGGTCCCACTTTTTCATCATCTTTAATTTAAAAAACGGAGATTAAACATTAAATTCCCCTAAAACCCTTTTCAGTGGGGAGGATTTCTGCTCATGGGGATAGTGTGAAGCCATCACTCAGCTCAGAATGCTATTCAACTCAATTACCTGTCCAAGGTATCGCTGGCTGGTATCACCAAACAAAGCTCTGTCCTGTACGCTTTGACTGTTCCTCAGTGAGACAAACGCACACAGAAACTCAAAAGCCCATTTGGTAAACAAACTTGTACTGCAACAGAAGCAACAAAAGAACACACACAAATACATTTGTCTTTCACATCCTCCTCCACTGAAGCTGTGACATGACAAACAGCCTAGAGGGGAATCCCTCGCGTTCACAAAAAAACCCAAAGATAATTTTCTATGTGAACAATTTATATTCTGTAACCGTAAAGACCTTACACAAATTCCATTTGAGTGTTAATGAGGTGGAGTTTTTCCCCTCCAGGTGCTGTCATCCAGAGGACAGTTATTCCACAGTGTTAAACACAGCCCAGCCAAATTATGTAAATAAGACAACTGTCCAATGTCTTGCAGGGAGATGAAATAGATAATCTTGAGTGGATTCACTGAAAGTAATCAAAACCATTTAAAAAAGTTACTGCATGCAACCAAGATACACTCAAACATCACTATACATTTCAGCAACAACTAGCCAGTCTCCACATTTAAGATGACATACATCTATTCCTTGTCACGGTTGGGCCTAAAGCTCAGACTGTGATCACTGAAAGACTAGCATCCTTTTTGGTATATTCTGATGAATATATTGCATCAGTTCAGCTGGATTTCATTGTTCATATAGGAGATATCTTAAAACTCAGCGGACTACAGGCATCCCTCCCTTGTTTACAATACAGTTGCACGGCGAACGAAACCAATGATGCTTTCATATACAAATTGGCTATTTGCTTGAGTTTCAATGGCAATACGTACTATTCACAGAGGATCAGCAGTGGATGCAATCACAGCATTGTAAAATGGCAACTTCACATGTAAAATGGCAGATTATAATTATACGTATTATAATATAGCATATATTATTAGACCATCCATCTGTCCCTCCATTGTCAACTGCTTATCCTAAGTCAGATCAAGGGAAAGTGGAGCAAATATTAATTCTCACTCAGCAGAAGGTAGGGATAAACCCTGGAAAGGTTGGCAATCCATCAAAAGGCAGAGGAATTATGAGAACAGTCTTGCTCAAGGACATGTCAACACACAGGTGCTGGAATCAAACCTGCAATCCTCTGATCACCAGTTGAGCACTAAACCCACTGTGCCATCCCCTGATATCATAATATTAACCATTATAATCATATTACAAGAACCACCTGAGATTGAGTCTAAAATGCAGTCAGAGCTGGATAACATCGAAGAGCCTACAAATGAAGTGTTTGGTTATGGGCCACTGAGCTGTCAAGCTCCTCAACAAGGCATAGAGCCAGCTGTTGTACGAACGGGTGAAGAAAACTAATTTAACCGTCGGCGCTTTAAAAATCAAAAGAGGAGCAGCCCCTGCAGATTCACGACTCAGCTAGATAAGACCACTTTTCAACATATGGCTGAGTGCACACAGAAGGTTCGTCGAGCACAACACGGAGTCAAAAAACAAGCAAAGAAGTTTGACATGCTTGCTGCACGTTGGCAGACGACGGACAGCGCCCCCGACGGCGGACAGAGACAGACACATGCCGACGACGTGAACTAATGGCTGAAGAATTTGTCAAGATTGACAAGAATCAAGGACTTTATCGTCAGTATGCAAGTACAAAAATGCAATTACATTTGTGTCAGCCTCAAAATGGTGCTTACAGAGAATAAAAAGACAGCAGGACTAATAAATTCAAAACATCAGGAATAAAAAAGCACTCAGTCTAAACAATGAATACAAATTTTATTCACGCCGAGGCAAAACTCGACAGCGGAACTGATCACATTGACATAATAGTCGAGCCCTACAGCATGACGGACCCGGAAGCGGAGTGACTGTAGACGGAAGTTTCAACAAGTCAAGGTTTTCCCCCGTCCAACATCACCAAAGATACGAGCAATACACCTTCTCTCAGTAGGGTCAAAAACATCATCATCCCTACGGCCAACGAAGTCAGATGTACTGTTTTATTAAACCAGACTATCATGCGAAAGTCATGACGCTACCTAGACAGAACAACTCATGAGCCCTTAAAATGAGGTCTGGCCAGTGGTTACAGGAAAAGAGGTGATAGATTGTCAAAGCTGTAAGAATAGCTCAATGCTATTGACAGAATTTTGATTAAAGCAAAGTTTCTCAAATATATATTTTCTCAAATAGAAAAAAAAGACCTGTGGTAAACCATGGCCTTGGACAAACCAGAGCCAGATCCATTATGGTCAGGCTCCATTTTCTCCAAAATAGGAAGTTGTGGTGGCCACTCACCCGCAGGGCAATTAGCAAATTTGAACGGTTATGACTCATGGTGATATCGCCCATGTCTGCATACATATGATGGTCCCCCTATTGTTACTTGGTTTCCATGACTACGAGACACCGTACCATAGCTGGAAGATGACGTTTCTTTTCCGCGACAGTGTTTTGTCTGTGATCGTCGATTATGTACAGAGTTTTCCTAGCTCTTCAACACACAAATAAATCTCTTCTTATGCATCTCCTATATAATTTCAAGGGATTGATTGTTGGAGTAATTTATTTATATTTTACCATTAACTTATCCAGATCGATTTACAAGTCCACAGTTAGCAAACATACCCGTGTGTCAACCTACGTGCATTTTATTAGGGCATCAGTAGTGAATGATATTACAGTCAAGTGCAGTCGGTGTAAATGTACAACAGGTAGGTCAAAATGTGTGACTGACTATTATTGATTAAGTTAGCAAGCAATAGGGGATCCCAAATTACCCAGACAATGGCATGAATCTGTATCACAGTCATGCATAAAGACATATGTGGATTAAGGTAGACTTGTTGGCTTTTCTTGAATAAAGAAAGCAACTCTTTGAGGCCTGTCATTTAATATGGAAGTTCACTCTTTCATTGAAGATGGATGTTCATTCCATCATTTTGAAGCCAGGTGAGAGAAAAATCTCCTCTTGGAGCTCAGCCCTTTTGAAACTGGTTTAGACCATAGCCTTGCAGAGGTAGAACAAAGAGGCCGAGCAGAAATGTACAAGCTCATAAGAGCTTGCAGATAAGCCAGCGGAGTTCCTTGAACTGTCTGGAAAACCAGCAGGGAGGTTTTGAACTTAATGCTGGAAACAACCATATGGGAGCCAGAGTACAGAGGGCTGAGACAGAAGTTCAGGTTAACAATAGACCTTTGTCTTGGATTCTCTGCAGCAGCTGGATTGCCTTGACTTTTATCTGAAACCTTTGTAAAACACTTCTTTTTAAAAAAAAACACTATACAAATTAATTTGATTGGAAATACCCCTTTAAAGAACTGTATTTCATGACAACATATGGCACATAGATCCAATACTGTGCACACCGTTAAAACAAGCAGACGTACATGGCATACCGGCTCCTTTCCCCCTGTCAATGAGTCAGATTATTTCTGGCTACCTGTTCGCGGTCCCTCGTTTGTCAAGTGTATTGAAATGAATAGAAAGTGAAGGTGAGTCAGCGGGGAGCCATTGCTGGAATGAGCAGGATTGATGTGCTCACTGCAGACGCCACCATGCCCCATCATCAGCTCGTCTAAATGGAGCCCCTGGGTTTGTTCTGTGCTGAGTATACCTGCGGTAAAGTGCCCTTTACAACTCTCTGCTGCATTCAAGACCACTACCGAGAGGTCATCGACTGCAGCAGGTTTATAGACGCACATCTGTGTGCTCGTGCACGAGTCGGAAAAAGCGTGCACGTACTGTTGCCAAGCAGACCCACACAGTGTCTAAATTAGGAGCTGAGCAGTAATACCAGGGCCTTAGTGTAAGACACATGAAGGCTGCTGTATCAGCTGGGCCAGGCTTGTCTCTAGGCGCAGCATTACAAAGAAGCTCAACAGGACAGACGTAGTATATCTTTACACTTTTACCCCCGGAATATACAGTACAGCCCCACTTTCTGGATGTAGACCCCTCATCCTCCTGACATCAACAAGAACTAATGTCAAGTAACCATTTACTTCTGTGTGTGAGCGTGCACACCTATACACATGACCACGTGGAAGGAAGCAACAACACACTAAAGCACCATTTGGACTGCAAAGTCTGGTGTTTTAATAAAACATTGCTGATGGAGAGATAGATATTCTTCTTTAAGATTAATGGCAAAGAGCAACTTTTTCCGTTCTTTTCCATTTCTCAATAATTCATTCGTGGAAAAGGAATGGACAGATTCTCCTCTTGTTTGGTAGCCCTTGTGAAGTTTGTTCTGAAAGCTTGGGGCTGTGCTTGGCTGTGGAATGTTCTAGGCCATTTAAGTCTTACCATTTGTTATTACTCAAAGTTCAATAACTGATGCTAGTTTGAGGCTCTAAATCTACTTCCATTGATCCCTGAGGCTCGATGCCAGCCATTCCGGCTCAGGGAAAGTCAGAAGCGGGCCCAAATCCTTGTCTGGGCCTATATCTGGGCTCTCAAGAAAGCCTGAGTTACAGCAACCATGGATGTGAAACGGTATATTAACAGCAACTGTTTGATGGGTTAGTACAGTATGGAGCTCAGGTTATATTGATATACAGTCTTAGAATAGGAGAAAAGCTTAAGGATTCAGGAAATGTTCATTTAATAAAATATTCATATACTATTTTTAAAAAAAATACCAAAACCCTTATCAGGGATATCAGACATGCAGTCCAGTAGCTGTAATTCTTGTTCATTCATTAATCCCTCCATCATGGCAGGTTATAAAAAACAGCAGACAGATGATACCATTGTTGACTTTGGTAATAATCATAAGAAGACCCCCTACGCTGAAGCTGAACGATCTGAGTTGTGGTCCGGGTTTAGACAGCCTAACAGTATCAGGGTGGAGGCTAAGGCCCTTATTGATCCCTGACGGTATTAAGAGATTAAAAGGTTCCCTGTCCTCTCCGTGTTGTTGACAGGCATTTTGAGTCATTACATCCATTAGCATTAAGCTGGCCCATCAATAAGCAGTCGGCTGATCCATCAGTCTCCCCTCGGACGCAGCCCAAGGGACCGGACAGGGGGCCTCTAGCAGCTCCTCTGGCCGGAGCTGGGCTGCCCGGGAACCCTTCATCTGGCCATTATCTAACTCCTAGTCTGTTCCACTGTCTGATAGTAAGAACTGCATTGTCACTATGGTCCACTGTTCATTAGTTTCTTGTTGTTTCTACTGCTCAGGTGTTGTCCACGTAGCCATTACAGCCTGTCAGCATGTTGGTGTCGGTCAGTGCACTGCGATTTGCTAGTTTATCTAGTGCTGAGTTACACGTGCACACACACACACACACACACACACACACACAAAGATACACACAGAGAGACCGAGAGGAGTAGAAAGGGGCTTTGCATGCTTGTCTCCATTCCAAGTCTCAAGTTGGCCGTTTTTGATAGTTCTGTCAACAATTATGTTTTAGAGTGGAGATCCTTTCCTGTAGGTGTCAGCAAGTGTTTGGGTGCGCGTGTTATATTCAGGCACACCGATGTCAATGCTGGTACGATGGGGTGTCATTGTGTGACAGCCGGCTGTAGTGTGATTTGATGGCGTGCCATGGAGAATGACAATGTCTCCGCTTACTAAACACTGTTGTGGTAAGTGATGGAGGGCGCCAGAGAGAATGAGATGGGGAGCAAATTCAGAGTCGGCAGTGAGATACAGAAAGGAGAGAGAGAAGGAGGGGGGGTCGTTTATGGAAGCCCCCTCGTGGGCTTTAGAGTTCATCGTGGAGGGCCTCTCCCTCTGCGTCGCCCAGGGCTCCTATAAGCAGCAGGGCTCCAGTGGCGTTGTCCCTCACCAGTACAATGAAGGGGTGATCCGCATAGAAAAGCTTAGGCTTCCCCAGCATCTCGTCCCCCAGCTCATTCGCTCCTTCACCTGCCTCGGTGGCTAGCTCCAGGGAGGCCCAGTGGAGCACACTGCCCAGATGGAGCTTCTCCCGGCTCATGGAAGACACTCCGGAGAAATCAGCTGTCTCCTGATCCCACGCATCAGTTAGACCCAGTGCCACAAGCTGTTCCTGTCAAGAGGGAGGAAAAAGACAACAGATTTTGGAATTTAGCAAGTTTTTTTTTTTATGGAACAAAATGCAACGAACCAGCTGCCCCAAATGTGGCCCCGCCCACAATAAAGGCCCTTATGCCGTGAGTGGCTCTGAATGAGCCTGTGGCAGGACGCCAATCAATTATCCAAGCAATGCTGTCCAAACAAAGTGCAAGATGGAAAGGTTTTAGAATGTCATTCCTCTGTGATATTCGGAAACGCCGAAGGAGGCCGCGCGCAGCCATTTTCCCATCCTCCCTCAAATTAATGACGTAAGCACAAATATACCGTGATATTTTACCCTCCCAGTTTGAGATGGGCAGGTGGATGACGGTTGCCCTTGTCGTGGGGGGGCGGTACAAAGCGGGTGACAGGGGGAGCGGAGACGGAAGGAGGAAACAGAGGATGAATAAGTTAAAGAATGATGTCCCATGACCTCCGCACCTTCTTATTTCCCCTCTGATATGAATTCCACAGAAAGATGTCATGGTGACAGGTAGTTTATCCTGCCATGGCAGAGGAGCCACTGTGACAGGCTTCTCCAGGGACACAAACACAGACAGAGAGAGAGAGAGAGAGAGAGAGAGAGAGAGAGAGAGAGAGAGAGAGAAAGAATGGAGCCACACTGAAGGTAAGGAGGCAGGGAGACAGACGATTGAAGGTCTTTTGTTGCTGCTCCATGTTTGAGGCTTTTGCTGATGA
>OMLC01064220.1:0-12505 GCA_900302585.1 Regalecus glesne | reverse complement strand
TCCTCAGTGGATTCCTCATTAGCATCAGTGCAGTAGCTGAGGATTCCTATGAGGTGATGGAGTGACCTGATGTCCTCCTCAGTAGGAGGCAACATGTCAGCAGACGTGGGCTCATATACAGGCTAGCTACTGGAACTGGCCTTCATGGTACAAGGAATGTTAAATCCCATCCTGTTTATCAGTGACTAGAGAAACAGACCTCTCAGCATGACAGGATCTCTCTCTGTCTGTCTGTCTGTCTGTCTGTCTGTCTGTCTGTCTCTCTCTCTTTCTGTCTGTCTCTCTGTCTGTCTATCTCTCTCTCTGTCTGTCTCTCTCTCTGTCTGTCTCTCTGTTTGTCTCTCTCTCTGTCTGTCTGTCTGTCTGTCTCTCTCTCTCTCTGTCTGTCTGTCTGTCTGTCTCTCTCTCTCTGTCTGTCTGTCTGTCTGTCTCTCTCTCTCTCTGTCTCTCTCTCTCTCTCTCTCTCTCTCTCTCTCTCTCTCTCTGTCTTTATATCTCTCTGTCTCCATCTTTTTCCTGCCTTTGACTTAAATTAATTCACTTTAATTAACCCTCTGCGACCTAGCTGCAGAATAGCGGTTAATGGTGTATGGATGGACGACTTAAATGGACTTGACTGTTTGTTTCTGCTTGAATCTCTATTTTTGTTGTTATATATCATGTGAATGACAGCCTGTGTAGAGCAACGGTTTCTATATGTGGTTGTGTGTGCACATATATGTATATATGTGCAGTGCTCTGTAGCACCTACCAGAAGGGAGGAGGTGGAACCGATTGTTAGCAGGGTGTGATGGGTTGAAATCTATTCCTGCCTGCCTTCTAGTCTCTCCATTTATAATTTCTCTATTCTCTGTCGACTGCCTCATTCTGTGACTGTATAGCTTTCTCTCTGTTCTTATTCTCCTCTTGTGTCTCTTCCCTGTATCTTTATGTCTCTCTCGGTGTCTCTCTCTGCCTATTGGTTTAATGCGTGCTCTCAGTCTCACTGTTTTAGTCAATGCTTCTACCGCCCCTCTCCCCCACACTCCATGGCAGCAGGTTAGGGTCCCTCCAACATACAGCAGTCCGTTTCTTTTGAAAGCGCTCCAAGACCCCCGGCCGGCCCAAGAGCCGACAGAAACATGCAGCCCTGCCAGATGCCCTCTGTCCCCACTCTCTTTCCACAGCTGTACAAATAAATGTAGCCCAATCAGTCAGCCAGAGGATCCAGACTTGTAATGGTTTTGGCTTCCAAAGCGTCCGTCTTAACAGACAGGTCTGCTGCTCAAGTGGCCAGACGCCGTTTACTGTGTTTGTTTCACATGTGAGTGGGTTTTGAAATGGTCTCACAGGGGGTCTTTCACAGTCAAGTATTTCATTGTGCACAAGGATGGTGATATCCTGGACAAGGAGGAGGATACTGGTGACGATGAAGCAGGGCTTTAACTGGTGTGTGTTGTGTCTGGATGTAATAGGCTTTAAAAGCTGTTAATACAGGGTTTCAAAGGTCCCCCTCTGTCTTCTATGACCAGTGGACAAAGGTCAGAGCATTTGAAGAGCCAGGAGGTTGAAGATGGACTGCGTTTATTTTGTTTTAATGCATTTTATAACACTGCTGTTGAACCTGTGATATTCTTTATACAATTGTAGCTGGGGTGGCGTAGCTCTGGAGGTAGGCAAGTTGTCTATTGATTGGAAGATTGATGGTTCGATCTCTGGTGGAGGTGTCTTTGAGAAAGACACCTCTGACTGCCACTAACGAGCCCTGTGATGGATTGGTGACCTGTCCAGGGTGTTTCTTCTTCTTCTTCTTTTGCCCAGTGAGCACTGGGATAGGCTGCAGAATGACCCTTTGACCCAAGTTTGAATGAGCAGGTGATGATGGAGGGATGGATTCTAACCACAGGATCATGGGTGCGGATACATTTGGTTGATTTAGTGGTTTGATGTGTAATGAAAAACAGCACAAGGTTGCATGGCTGCATTGCCTCTAGTACAATTAGGTATTTATTTAATCCTTTTGAATAGGTTGACTTGTGTTTTCATATTCCCATATCATTTGAACCTGTTGTATTGGCTGTGTACTCGCACACAGAGGGAGAAAGCAGACCAGCCACGTAAAGATAGAGATCAGCAGCACTGGTGCACATGGCTTCCTCTGTGGTCAGCGTAGCAGCTTCAGTTCAGTTCACTTCAAGAGAGACTTGATGTCTGCAGTTAGGTGGAGATGCATATGTGCATGTATTGGCTTCAGCCAACATGAGCTGAAAAATATCCATGATTTTCCCTATATTTCAGCTTGACATTAGACTCATACCTGTCCCAATCTGTTTGTCAAAGAACCTGGGCTCCTGTTTCTCTGATCCGGTCATGCAATTCACCGCCTCACCTCCTGGAAGGGGCTGAGCAACTGTGACCTGATAAATCCCCTGTCACAACAAATTAGCCTGCCACAGCCGTTTGCTGGGGATGATGGTAGCTTACGTCAAGCTCGTTAGTGTTTAGTGCTGCAAACCAGAGAAGAACTTGATATTAGAGCAGCCGTTTTTATGTTCTCCTCTCTGCCTTGTTTCCTGGATTCATGTCCATAGAAACCCTCCCAGGAGCCTGGAAAAGCAGGTTGTCACATTTACTTTCTATGGTTCTCAGCTGATTGTCCATTTCTCTCTCATCGTTTTGTAGTGATGTGACTTGAGCCTTTGGTTGCTATTGCTCCTCAGTGTTCTGAGATGGGGGATGAAAAGATATTGACTGGGTTAATCTGCCTGTTTCCAGGATTTATTCTCCTATTTATGGTTTTGATTTATTCCTTGATATGCTTTGGTGATTTTGCATCAAGAGAAATCTATCATGGATTGAAGTCCTTAATCAATTGTATTACTTGTAGGGGGTTTGGTGTCTTGCTCAAGGACACTCGACACATTCTTCATATGATGAAAATTAGTCTGGTGGCTAAATTTTGCACATTTACATTATACATATTCATTAATGCGCACTATCCCCTAACTTGCTGATGCTAACTTGTATGTGCCAATTACTCGCTATTACTTCAGTCACCGCTAGGGGCAGCTTAGCTCAGGAGTTAGAGCAGTTGTCTGGTGGTCTGAGGATTGGGTGGTTTGATCCCCAGTTCCCTCAGAGAGCATGTCAAGGTGTCCTTGAGCAATACACTGAACCCTAAATGACACCAGATGAAAATTAGCCTGGTGGCTAAACCTGCTGTATTTTCCTTCTAAATGTTCTTTAATATGCACTGTAAAAAGTGATTACTAGAAGGTAGATGACTCCATTACCACCCACAGCGGATGATTGGTATGGAATTATTTCAGAAATTTACAATATGTTGAAACTAACATATTTGTTGAGGACCCAAAAACATAGGTTTTACCAAATCTGGTCAAAGTGGATCACATTCATGAGCCCAATGAGAGCAGACTTTGTATGATTATTTACTTATTTTATGTACATAGTAGCAGTGGCAGCACTCCCTAAGGTTCTTACAATTGTTCAATTATGTTATTCTATAAAAATTACTATACTAAACATTTGAAAATCGGGAAAGGACAACAACATTAGAATGTGCATATTCATCTATAAACCATGTATTTTCCAAATAAAAAGACAATACCAAAATTGAAAATTAAGTAAAGAAAAACAAATCATCACACATAACATACTCCAAAAAAAGCACTGTAAAGGAAGCTATCGTTATAACGTCTCTCCAGATGTCAGCAAATTCAACTCTCCAAGCTGAATGGAAAGAAGCATAACTCTTCTTCATCCAACACTATCTTCCTTTGTTTCCTCCCCTCTGCAGGCTGTGACGGGGAGATGCTTCGGTGACAGAGACTTCAGAGGCGGGTTGGAGAATGGAATACTCTTATGCGAGTGAGTTCAGAACACGATGTCCTCTTCATTTCTCTTCCTTGTACACTGCAGGTCTACTCACCTCTCTTTGCTATTCATCCTAAAAAACATTACTTTAATTCTGCTTGTCCGCTGCTGTGAAAAGGTAGATGTGCGTCATTTCTGGGGATCATTTGTGGTACTTACACAAAAGTTGCGGCGAGTTTCCATCTGAATAGCACCACAGTGTTGCAGTGAGACACGTTCGAAACCGTCTTACAAACAGGAGATCACAGGTTGGTTTGCTAATGCAGTCCTATTTTCTAATGAATTGTCTTCGAGGTGGCCCGGGTGTTGTATCTGTGTTTAGTTTGTACATTTTGCTATCTGATGAGCTAGTTGTGCTTTGGGCTCATTCCATCTGGACCAACACACTGGGTGCTCCCATAGGCACATACCTGGCTCAAGATCCCTGGTGAGCTGGTAGTCAGCAGCTGCATATGCTGAATCCTGTGTGGTGGTTAACTAAGTAAGAAAACTCAGCTTATCTGAATCAGGGCATGGGGAAGAAACTCCATCCAAGGGTCTCAGGACCATATACTGCAACCAGGCCCACCTCCACTTATCTTGACTGGATACAGCCACCTGGGACATACAAGGCTGGTCAAGAGCTTGAGGTTGATGCCGTGTAAATATCCTCACTAGATCCAAGTTCTCCATGCAAGTGAATGTGGTAAATATATCAGACTTTGAACCAGGATACCTCTTTCAGCTTGGCTGTTACTCGTAAAGCCCGAATCTTGTGGTGATGGAGCGAGAAACGAGGCTTATAGAATAATGGCACCATGATGCTAAATGTAAACACGCATGCATCCACGCTTACTTTCAGGTAGTCCATTGAATGCAATGAAGACTTCCCTTCACATCAAATGTGTGTTCAGATATTCTACAGTATGGTCAGAGGTGCAGACCTGCACAAGGAGGTTTTCCGAGTACCACAGGGGGCCACAGTCCCCAGCAGCACTGTCTCCACCATGACAGGTTGGTACTGGTGCTGAGAGCTCATACCCAGGACCACCAGTCACTTGTCATGACTCCAGGAGGCTGCTGGATACTCCAGACTATGGAAGAACCTCTTAACATGTGCTGCCAGCCTGTTGCTCATCTCTCAGGGTGTGTGTCCTTAGCCTTTGTCTTAATGGACTTCCCACGATGCAGTGGTTAGCCGAGAACAGTCTTTTGGGACCACTGCATCTCCAAGACCCTCTACCAAGTTAGCCTAAGACTGTAAGGCTCCCCGTTGCAGTGTGTGGCCATGTGGAGGCCTGGCAGATAGAGGTCTTGGGGGAGGAAAGGCTTATGAACTGGTAGAGGGAGAGTTACACACTGGGCCGCTTCTTGTTCCCCACCAGGGCTAGCCAGCAGCAGAGAGATTTGAGCAAGATTTTAGAGAGCAGGGGAGCAGGAAGCAAGCATGCATCTTCCCTCTGACTACTGTACTGCTAAACTAGACACACCACACCACCCTGTGTGAGAGACTTTTATTTTATTTTCCTGTTTTCACTCCAGACCAAACCAAATGCAGCACAGCGTTTGCATGGTTTATCAGATAGTCAATCAGTAAAATCCCTTTACCACATATGACTACGTGTAAACTGTCAGAAATAAAGAATGTTCAGATCACATTTCTGCAGATGCTTTTCACCAAAGCACGGCCTTATTGTCACGTGTTGCACTGCTCTCAGTCTTATTCAACATGCTGCTTGTGTTATATGTGAGCCACATCTCCAAAGCCATGGCGGGACTGTCCGCTCTGAGGAAGCATCTGCCATTCTGAAAATGCTTTCATTGAGGAAAAGGTCAATGTTTGGTCTTCAGCGCAATAACAATCTCCTCAACTCATGAACATGCCTGGCTCAGCAGACTCAACACACTTCCAGGTTGTAATCAGCAAAGATCAACACGCCCCTCTCTAAAAGAGAACTACGGGTTAGTGACAAAGAGCACATTAAAGGGTTTTCCAGTATGAAAGGGGAAAGCAGATGACTTCCTGCATTTGCTGAAACACCACCCAGCCTCCCCCTCATCTTCCCTCCACTGTGCAATGCTTCCTGTAGGGAGACTTCACTGGATTTACTTGTGTTTGTGAGGGCCGATAAAGTAATAGACTACCACATTACTACCAGAGGGGCATACATACATGTACGTGTGGGGGGGGGTGTATTGGTTTTTACATCGGTGTTGGCCATTTAAGCATTCTCTCCCTCTGTACCCCCCCTTCCCTCCCTCTCTCTTTGTAATTTGCTTGCAGTTAGGACTGTGGTAACAAGTGACTTGTAGAGTCCCTGTAGGCTTGGAGTGCAGTAGTATTCCAGTGGCATGAAAACACACAATGCACCAGATAAAACTACAGAGACAGAGCGGGCGTGGGGACCACCCAGATACAGAGAGAGAGAGAGAACGTGGAAAGAGTAGAATTGTGGCTTGTCCATGATCCTGACAAGTGATAAGTAGGTTTTTTCTGTGCATGTGTGCCCATTTAAAGCTGCATGAGGTGAGGAGCTCCTCTTCATGTATCTTCTGTCGTGTTGATATATGTTGAGGGACCAATGGGAGGAATGCATAATATCTAATATGGGATAGGTCAGGACTTAACTTTGAGACGCCACATTGGGACCTCAGGAAAACATTTTCTTCTTCTTGTTTCACCTGCCTTTCTCTGATAATGCACACCCTTTGCCTCCCTCTCTCTTTAAAATTTGAATTCAAAAATTGAGTTATTGACATGACCTAACAGTTGTACATGTTGCCAAAGCAGACATTTAAACATAAATAAGCTTAACATGAACTAGAAAACTTTAACGCAATACAGAAAATAAACATATTGTAGTGAAAAACAAAGTAAGAAATAAGACAATAAATCATCATTCAGCATATTAACATGTGTCAGCTGACTGTCCCTTACTGTCCCTCATCTTCTGGCAGGCAGCCTATAGGCTGCTGCTAACCTACAGCTGTCTAGCTCCTCCCCTAGTAGGACTGGTAGTTTCTCCTCATCCATTAATTTAAGGAAACCTTTTTTTCTGTTCAAATTGTTTGAAGTATGTTTCTTTCAGGTGTGCATTGTTCACATATGGTGAGGAAATGTAGCTCTGTCTCAGGCTCACTGAGGGGGCAGTGGGAGCACAGCCTTTGTTCTGCAGGTAGACAGGTTTGCCTATGTCTCCCCTTCTCAATAGCAAGGCTGTGCTCACTCTGTGTGGACTTTGTCAGGGTTCTTCTTAGTTGGTGATCAATCACCATGCTCACATCTGCTATGGTGTCCTGTGGATTTAGAGTCAGACAGTATTGTACTTAGTTTTAACTGTGTTGTGATGTGTTGGAGTCTGATTGGTGGTGTGTTGTGTTCCTGAGCTGTGTTCATAGAGCAGGTCTGTGCCCTCAGCATCAGGACCAGTTGGCTAAGGACCAGTTCTCTCTCTCTCTCTCTCTCTCTCTCTCTCTCTCTCTCTCTCTCTCTCTCCGCCTCCCTCTGCCCTGATCGCTCTTGTTTGAAGTAATAGATGAAAAAAGGACTGTGGAAGCAATCGTATAGGGCCTAGACCTATAATTAGGGGGACAACAGCACCTCCCTGCAGAGACGTGCACGTCCGTGATTGGTGTCCCCTGTAAAACTGGATCCATCTGGGAACTATTCTCCTCTATTTCCTGTGTATGTTGTCATTAGACAGAAAATACCTTTGACTGGGGGGCAGTTTAGCCCCACCCCCTCCACTCAGAGCAGTGATCAATCTCTGGCATGTCATGTGCATACTGTGAAACTCAGAGATGGGGTAGGATCAGCGGGGAGTTCTGCCTCTCAGGGAAGGTATTTGCTGATGTCCAACTCAGCTAACCGAGGTGAATCAGGAGGATTTTCCTGCTGGGTCCAATTTTCCCAGAAACAGAACAATAAATGGTAAATGGACTCATTTTTATGTAGTGCCTTTCTAATATAGCAACCACCTGACACATTTCACAATGTATACCTCACATTTACTAAGCATAGGGGATTAAGGCCAGACGGCCTTCTCCTCATGCCCTGCAGTGGGATCGAACCTGCTACGCTTGGCTTGGAGGTATGAGCTCTACCACTGAGCCACCACAAAATGAAAGAGGTAAAAGTGGTGGTACTCGAGCTGGATGGAGTCACACAGGGCACTCTGTTGGTACCAGTGTAGTTTCAGTTTGTATGCTGCAGTATTACAACAGACAAAAGTGACTTTCTCTCTCATTCTGCCCTCAATATGCAACTAAACAGTTCGCCTGAAGCCTGAAAGGATCTATTAATAGCAGTACGTCTATTGTGTTTGTCATTGCTTCCCACATAGATTCCTTCTCAGTACAAGGCAGTACTCGCTAAAGTCCCCATCCTCTTAACCAGCATCTCTGTTTTTGTGTCCTTTTCTACCTGCCTTTGTTTGCTGCGCTCACTGATCCTTTTACCCATTTCTCAAACCCTAAACTTCACCTGAGTTCCCTCCACCTCCATCATCATCGATTTATTTACCTCCTCCAGAATCCATCCTGCTGATAGTGTACAACTCACGCTGCACATGCCTCTCACTCTCCTTCTGACCCCTCACCAGGAGTAAGGGGTGGTCTTGGCTTCTTTTCCTCCTTATCCTCTCGGTCCCTGTCTCATCCCTCACTCCCCCATGCTCTCATTCTCCGACAATATGTCTGAAAGGCCATCTTTCTAACCTCCTCAGTAGAAGATCCGTTTGTATTCTAGGGTGGGTGCTCACACATCCCCTTTTGCCGTGACCCCGCCTCCGTCTTTACTGCTAAACAGCCTGGCAGAAGCCTACACTCCCCCTTTTTCCCAGCCACCCCCCCCATCACACTCATAGCAGCCAGGCGCGTCGTCGAGAGAAGAAAAAAGAGAGAGGGTCAGAGAGACAGAGAGAGAGAGACCTCCATTTGTCTGTCAGAGATCACAGACTGCCACTTAGTCATCGTGCCTGTCTGCCATCCGTGAGGAGCCGCTTTACGCAAGGCAAAGCCATGGGAACGTTCACATGTGCAGCAGGGCTAGGACGAGAGAGCGTTAGTACAGCAAGCACAAGGGAGTCTGGATATGTGTGCCTCTGCTAGAGGAGCCTCTAGGCTGCAATGGGAACCGGTAGGGTATACCGGTAATGTTTGGATTACCTTGTCTTGTGACTGCTGGCAAGCATGTGGTGTTTGCAGTGCAACTCAGAGAAGACCCAGTCGCTGCTGGAACTAGAGCCGGACAATTGGTAAGAGTGATAAGGAAGGTGTTTATGTGGAGGGGGGGGGTTGTGTGTGCACATTCATGCGCGTGCATGTTTGGCCAGGTATGTGGCATTTTTCATTGGATAAGGTTACACTGTGTTTGCTGAAAGTCAAAAGGCATTGTTCACTCATACATGAGGACTTTGCATATCTTTAAGGTATAGCTCAACTTAGAGGAAACACTGGAATTGAAATAATTATTTCCCAACCATCCGTCTCCATGTTTTATGTTATGAATGAAGCAGGGTATAGCAGGGGGCTTAACAAAAGAAAAGGCAAGGCCGCAGTCTGCAGGATAATGAATTTTAAATTGAGTTCAGCCATTTCAATTGTGACTCCCCTTTTATGGAAAACAGATTATGTCCCCCTTTTATGAGTCACTCTATGTATATACCATGATGATGCAATTACAGCCTCACAGTACAGATTCCATCTGTGAGACGAGTCGGCTGCTCAGCTCCATTGAAGAGCAGTCCTGTGTGGCGTGCAGAGTCTGCCCTGCGTGCATGCTGGGACTGTGTGCTTTGTGATGGTCGGATCTTCAAGGGCAGGCAGGTGCTGTGTGGGGCACGGGGGATGATTGAATTAATAATCACGGGCAGTGAGAGAGGTAGCCGATCTGTCACCCATTCACTTGCTGGGGGATGACAAGTGGGACACTCCGGATGAGAGGGAACAAGACAGGGCAGCTGACTGTCCAGTGTTGGAGTGGTGTTACTAAATTATTACTATTTTTCATGAGACATCTTCTAGTGGAATGGACATGGACATTTTTAGGTGTCTCAGTTAGTCCCCACATTGTGGAGTCAAACATGGACATGGAGCTTGGGAGGTTAATACCAGATAGCCTCGCTGATGCTTCGTGATGGGATCGAACCTGGAACATCTGGGTTGTCAATTACTGAAGCCCGTGCTCCACCACTAAGCTACCATGTTCCTGAGAAATGATCATTTTCAATTTTCTGTATCTGCACTGTGCAAAAGATTTTGTCATTTTCAGTTCATTTTCTGAGTGATGGCAAGACATAATGAATGAACTTGACACTAATCCACAAAAAAAGAAACTCAAAGCTGTGAAGTTCTGTCTTCATGACATCAATCATGTAGTGATCAAATACGGATCACAGCACTCATCTGCTTTTAACCCCATGCCATCGGAGATCTCAAGACAACCTTGCCACAGTTTGAAACTTTATTGAGTCCATGTGAGCTGCATACACAATCTGTAGATCACACATTTTCAGTTTCACAGATGGATGGAATCAGCCGGGCTACAGTAGCTCAGTGGTAGAGCGTGCGTTTCAGGAACTAGCGAACCAGAGGCTACGGGTTTGAATCCTCTGTTGGGCATCAGGAAGGGCATCTAGCCTTAATTCCCCACAAGCTCCATCTAAGTCCATGTCCACCCCCACAACATGGGGACTAATCGTGACATAAACTAGACCTCTCACAGATAGATGGCATCACTCACTGTGTTGAGGCTCAGGTATAATAGATTGAAGCCTCGGGTTCAGCTGCAGGGTGATCACTTCTCAATAACTGCTGTTGTTCTCTGGCCAGGTCAGAATAAAAGACATATTTTTGACCTTTCGAGGCACCTCAATCCCCTGGGTAACATGTGGCCATGCTCCGGGTTCAATCCCAAGTCAATTGTTCAGATTCAGTAAGTGAAGTTACAGGAGTTAGGAATCGTGAGTCTTATTTGGCTCCTGTTGACGGTATAGCGTCTCCAGCAGACTCTCAGGGCTACGCTGTCAGCCTGCTGGCTGCCGCCGCGTGTCTGTACAGCTGTGTCACACCGCTAATCCCACCTGCTTCTTCGTGCTTTATTTTGACGCCAGTCCAAAGATCCATCATCAGTGTGACCATCGGTGCCAAAATGAATGATGCAGAAGTGTTTATGGACAAGTTCACTTTAGGATGCTGTGCTCGCAGTTCATTAACATGTTACTTGGCGGTCTTTTAATCTTTGACCCCAAAACCATTCCCTCACATCTGCATTGAGTAAACATGTTTTTATCTGTATTTACGAGCTCTCGAAGTCACTGTGAAAAGAGCAAAAACATCTGGTTTTGTCGTGCTGCGAACATACGTGTTGTCAGTGTAAGGGGTAGTGTGGGGTGCAAGATGTGGCGTGGAGTGGCAGGTTGATTTATTTTCAGGACTACTTCATAGTTGAATAATGAAGCTTAAGTGTTTACCATTCTACAGGCTTTGCAGCCAAACAACCCTTGTTTAACGCTAAACCGGTGATTCAAGTTTTAATTTCTCGTACTGTGTCAGGAAAGAGCAATATTTATTGAATAAAACATATGGCTGCTTAGTGTTCTGCATTGATGTGAAGCACAACTACTGTGTGACTTTGTAGTGAACATGACCAGACAGGATGAGGTTGTAGTCAGAACCAGGCCCAGCACAGGAATCAGGCCTAGCATAGGAAGCAGGTCTAGTATTGGAGGTAGGCCTAAACTTGGGGATGACTGAGCATTGGCTTAATGTTTTCAACTGGAGAGCTCACATTACATTACTGACATCATAAATCTGACTGAATCCTTAACAATGACGGTGTGAGTTAGAATTGTTAGAATTATTTAATTTGCCACACATCGGGGAGGCATAGCTCAGTGGATAGAGTGGTCATCTGGCAATCAGAAGGTTCAAAATCTTTTTGGATGCACTGATTTGCTCAAGCATGTTTAAGGTGATAGAGCATCTTTTATTTGCATCTCTCTCACCTGTGCTGTTATAAAAACCTTCCTCAAAGGAAACCACAGGGGGGTGTACCAAGTGAGAGGATACAAAGGAGAGACTAAGAGAGAATAGTGATGAGGGGATGCAGCATTTTTTTCCCAATTTCCTCTCTAATGAGTGTTAAGCATCTTACAATAGCATATATTGTAGATGCACTCACTCAATGCAAACTCTGAGAGGTGTTGCAACCCTCGCACCCCTGAATTCACACAAATGGTACAGTTGCCAGTTTGTGAGTAAGTGAGTGTGACAAGCGAGGTTCAGGAGTTGCATTGTATCTAAATCACAAAGCTAAACCCAAAGTCGGTAAGAAGTTGAGTAGCTCTGGCTGTTGATTGGGAAAACAAGCACGCCAGTGGTGGCCTCTGGACTTCTCTCTCAGAGCAGGGAAGCAGTTTAAGAGGTAGACTGGTTACACACCAGAACTGCAGAACTCTTTCTTCCTCTCCTTTTTCCTCTCCCGGCTCCAGCCTGCACTTCATTAGCAATCCTCTATTCCCAGAACTCCTGTAGATGTGACTCCTCTTTTCCGGAACAGAGGAATGTTTCTCCCTCAGGTCCGGCTGATGGAATAGGTTGAGGCCTGGGTAGGGGCCCGGGCCTGTTTGTTCAGCATGTGTCAGGAGGGAAG
>OMLC01064208.1:0-31503 GCA_900302585.1 Regalecus glesne | reverse complement strand
TTAGCTATCCATCGAGCCTAACGATGATGCTTTCGAGAGGCTTTGGAGCATGGGGACTGCACAGTGGAAGGATTAGGGTGACGGTGTGCAGTCCTCACTCATGCTATCTTCACTCCACCACACAGACTCCCAGTGGCATAAAGAGCTTATGATGAGCTTATGACCATTGTCTGGCTGGAGCTGCAGCAGACTGTTGGTGGCAGTACTCCACATGTGTCTATTCCAAACTTCAGATATGAGCTCAGGGTTCAACTCCCCTAGCCATTGAATTTCAAAGTGCAACCCATAGGGTGGTGGTTCGGGGTAAAACACCTCTAGGAACCACTGCAGCTCTGAGATCTCCGACTGATTCAACCAGAGGTTCAAACCCCAGTTACTGTGGGCTGCCACAAAGAAGCATAGCAGGAGTCTTGATGAGGGAGAAGCTATATACTGAATACAGAAAATAATAATAAGACATAATAATTGTTCTCTTATCAGTCCCACAAGAGGAAATTTGGATTTCTCTGCATTTTTACCCATCCTATCATCTAGGAGCAGTGAGCTGCCACCATATGGCACTCAGGGAGCAGTTAGGGGTTCAGTGTCTTGCTCAAGGACACCTCAACATGCTTCTGCAGGCTTGAGGATCAAACCTCCAGCCTTTTGATTGCCAGAGGACTGGTCTACCCACTGAGCTATGCTGCCCCATACTTACACATTGCTTTCTGGACTCCATGTTGAGATGGTCAGTATCAGAAGCTAAAGGAGGGAGATTGCAGGCATCTAGACATGCAATGTCTCACTTGGCAGAGTGCAGTAGACACATCCCAACACCAGCCAGCCAACCCTCTCTCTGTCACATACACATGCACACACAGCCTCTCAGTACTGAGCCACTAGCTCAGCTACAACACAGATACCACGCAGAACCATTTACAAATGGTCCTGAATGTACTTCTAGTGATTGTCAAAGCTCCAGCAGACTCCGTGTTTCCACCATGGACAGTGTGACAGCAGCCACTATTAGGCCAACTCGTTTTAAAAAGATGAGAAAAAAAGAGAAACAGGTATCCCCCGTTGTCAATTGAGACCGAGGCGGTCACTTAAATGAGTGATGACCCATTTCTTTCAATAAATGTGTTGAGATGAACTGACTCTTTTTTTTTTTATGAGATCCTTAAGTGGATAATTGACCATGTGTAAAAGTGTTTTCATGTTCCTGTTGTTTCATGTTGAGAATACCAGCACAACAAATCACTGCTTGGAAAAACTTACTTGACTTATTTGAATCCAGAATATACAGATGGGTATGTTTAGATACACTAACAATGGACCACAGAACACTCCAATTTATAACAGTGGAGTTAATTTTAGCATGAACTCTCTTAAAACTTGCTTCATGTGACTTGTGAGTAAAAATAATAACTCGCAATAACAAATGTAATAGCATTTAGATAGGTTTAGGACTATACCTGGACCAGATGTTTTAGTTGGGTCAGTGATTCCTGTAAATGCACTTCCTTGGGGTTTGAAGAGATGAGGACACGATCTCCAGCATACAAGACAGGAATGGAGGATGAATGAGCCCTTAACTGCAAGTTGCTTAGAGCCAGCAGTACAAATGGCTTTATAAGGTCTTCCAGCCCAGACTGAACCAAGGGACTGAAACAACGAACCTTCACAAAATTAAAATCCCCATCGACCAGGTAAAATGCAGGAGAGGAACCTATGATGGAAAGTGGACTGTCAGCTGCATTGTAAGTATGATTAATAATATTAAAATGATGACCCAAAAAAAGTAACCAACCCTGTCCATCTATGATAGAGATGACGTATCCTACAAGATCAACCTCTCCACATGCTGGGTGGAATTCTGGATTTTGAAGATTAAGGAAGTCGATAGATTTCCTTGCTTGAAAATGCAAAGCCAACCATTCCGATGTAGTCTGATGAAAGAAAAGAAATAAACATCAAATTATTTCGTATTTTGACATCCATGACCTTATACATCTGTATCCTTTATACACGAGTGTACCAACAATGTTACACCACCTGTATGTCCTGAAACTGTGTTTTCTTAGTGGCAGTAAGCTGAAGAGCTGCAGTACCAGTTACTTTCTTTCCTTCAGATGCAGCGAGCTTGTAGACCCTGTATCGACCACCCTCTTTCAGCAAAGACAGCAGATCCATTGATGGTCTCCAGATATTCAAAATGTACACTGAGAACACAAAAATAATCATTTCAAACTACACAAAACAGATGCATGGAAGAATATCTTAACTACTTCACCCACATTATATCCCTGATTAAGACCACAACACACTCAGAAAAGTAAAAAAAAACTTAAACGGCATTAAGAAAATGGCCAGGCATACCCTTGCTACTTTGCTGGTCTCTGGAGTCAACAATGCTTAGCTTCCACACAGGAGTAACAATCCGTTGGAGACAGCTACTCTGGTCCTCCTGTGCATTCTCTAAGGCACTGCGGTATCTCTCTTGCAGCTCAGCCTGCCTTTTATCGACCAAAGTACGTGTGTAGGTATGTAGGGCCTCTAGCTGCTGTTCACTCAAATGAGCCTGGGGCAGGACAAGAAACAAACAGGTAAGTAAAACTCCTGTCATTGAAAAAGCTTGAATCTGACAACTCAAATAATTATTTCATAAAATAGAATTATGTGAGCAGGTAGCCTATTAATTAGAAAACCCATTGTGTTTAATTGCAACATCTTACTACCTCCACATAAACTGGGTCATTCTCCACTGCTTGGTGTAGCTCTTCTCCATCTTGAAGGCCTTTAATGTCTTGATGACTGAGTGTCCGTCTTTGGCCTCGAGGCTTGCTGATAACTGGAGAATCAAAGTACGACTGAAGTAACTCGTTTTTTTAAAATGTCAGTCCAAATAAATTTGAAACCTAAGCTCTACCTTGCTCCTCCTTTTCAAAATCAGCCTGAATCTTTGCAAATAGGAGCTCCACAGCTTTTTGCTTGTTGTCATTGTAACGTCTAGCTTCTCTCTCCTCTGCACGGGTACAACGGAATACAAAGGCTCCATCAGGCTTCTTCTCCATCCACTAGGAAAAATACAATATATTTACATTCGGAAACCATCGAAAAAGTATGTGCCAAGACAATAGGTTAATTAATGAAAGGGTACCTGTATTGGGTAGCTTCTCAATATAACAATGTCCACACACCCAACGTGGCCTCCAGTGGTGTACAGAGAGGAGATAGGAAGTAGGAATGGACGGGGATCCCGATGAAACCCAAGTTTAGTATCCCAGCGAGCTGGTCGGGTGCTATTGGCACAAATCTAAAACCAAACAAGACCCATTTTTAACCTTGCTTTAGTCTGAAGATAGGCATAGTTGTTGGTTTGCTTGGTTTATTTCAAAACTCTTAGTACCTTTAACATGAGGGCTTCAGGTGCTTCCAAAGGTGAGCAGGCATTTTGGGATCCCTCCAGCTCAGCTCCGTGGATGATGACCTTCCCACCAATTGCAAGACGGCCCTTGTGAAGCATGGCAGTCAGTGGAACATCCAGTTGGGCTTTGATAGAATACCATCCATCTGTTAACATTACAATTCCAACTTGGAATTCAACTTTTGTATCAAAGGCTCGTGGCATCTGGCCAGATGGGTTCTGACCCCAGGAAACAACACCGCAGACACAAAGGACAATGGTTTTAGCTGCTGTGTCATCCCTTTCCATGATCTTTCTCAGAGCGGGCCTGCAGCTGTGGTCCACCTCTACATCGTATCTGGCAAAATAAACAATAAGATAACTATTTTCATTTGTAGAAAACCCTTATAAAAATAAATAGCTAAAGATACTCAAATAAGTAATGCTATTGCTATTAATACTAATAGTCTCCCATAAAGGGAGTGAATATTAACCAACATTTAGAATGTGAATATGCCACATTTAGCCATCAGCCTAATTTCCATGTTTCCCAAACAATTAATGGTTCGGTGTCCTGCTCAAGGACACTGCGACACACTTTCAATCAATCAATCTTCTGATTACTAAATGACCGCCTTACCTCCCAAGTTACACTGCCCATTAATAATACTACTACTGTCCTAGTGACCTTTACACTGAGGTTAAAGAAGAGTGCTACATCACAAAATGACTTGAACGTCAAGTAACTTACACCCATAGGGCAATATACTAAGATGTAATGAGACACACCTGTATTTAAGTTGAAGGAGGATTTGCTCTGGGGTGAGACAGATACCACCCAGTGTTGCTGGAAAACACCTTTCCATGGAAGCTTTCTTCCACACTATCCAACTGTAGTGATTGTACACCCATTCCTGACTGATCAGTTTAGGATCCACGCCTGGTGTGTCACATAGCGCTCTGTCAATCATGTAAGTTACAACACAAAAGACACCTGGTTACGTTCACAAACATGATACGCCCGTCTCATAATTCCCTGAATAAGATTCATTTTGTCACTGACCATAAATGTATTACATTTGATGCTTCCTTATCACCAATTAGAATATCAAAAGAACATAAAATTCACTCTCACATCTCTAATAAGCAGTTGGCAGCCATGTTTTCTGGTTACTTTTCTAGTCTGGCCTTCTCACTTTGCCAGTAGCAGTGACCAAGTTAGTTGGTTTTCAGCTACATATACTTCCGGAGCTGTCCCAGTCATTAAGAAAACCCCTTGAATCAATGAAAATACCCCTCATTAAAGAAAGAGAATATAGGGAGCCCAAATGCAGATGTAAAGATGTGTCTTGAAGTTTCATATGAAACTCCATATGAAAGCATTATTACTGAATTTGAATGAAATTATAGAAAATTTGAGAGCTGGTTGCTTCTCTGACCTGATTAAAGGTAATAAACATAACTCAATGTTTATATTTAGTACTATCGATATGCTTACGAATCTCTCTTTTCTGACCATTTTGATCTTTTCTGCTAATGACCATGAACATGTCTTGTCTTTCTTTGTCACCAAGATTGACGGTCTAAGGTCCAATGTTCCCCCTCAGGTTCCCCCCTGCCCCTTTCAGTCATCTGATTGGAATAAGATTTACTCTCTTCCTCTGCAGCTCCATGTAAATACTGTAGCCCATATACAACCCTCCTTCAGTCCCTGTGATATAGTTACAATATTTTTGGGGGGAAATCCATTTTCCCTGGCTCAGGTCCCAGCCTGTTCTATATCATTAACTGCTCTCTTTTATCCGGGTCCATACCTGACTATTCTAAAATGTCTTGTGTTCAGCCTCAACTAAAAAAAAAAATCCCTTGATTTAGCAAAAAATAGACAATCATAGACCAATTTCCTAGCCTTCTTTTTTAAAATCCTTAAATCCAAGAAAAAAATCACCAACCAAATCCTAGAGCTGTTTGAGGGTCATAACATTTCCCATACATATTTATTCGCCTTTTGCCCAAAGCACAGTGCTGAGACTGGATTATTTAGAGTGTCCATTGACATTCTTATTAATGCTGATAAGGGTGAATACTCTTATTCTTTTAGATTTAACGGCTGCCTTTTATACTCTAGATCATGCTATCTTATTTGATAGGTTGGCATTTCTGACTTGCTTACACCTGGTTGCTCGATATCAAAAACTCATATTTAAGTCATTAGTAGAATCATACCTATAGAACTCTTCTTTGCCCATTGTCCCATCATTCCTTGGGATCAGCCACCCTCCATCTGCTAAATGGACACCACGTCTGTCTGAGAGCACTTCCTGTTTGAAGAACTGGTGGAACTTGAAGCGAAAAGATTCGGCTTTCTCACTCCTGATGTCAGATACATACTGTTGGACTCCATATTTATAGAGCTAAAAATAATGAAGAAACCCCAATACACATGTCAAACTCATGGATCTGGGAATACTTCACATGAAACAAATCCCATCTTCAATTCAGTACAACAAAAAATGTACATGAACAAAACTAACCCTATCAAGAATGTTTAGGTATCAATATTTACCTGCCAATACGTGTATTTAAATGTTTCCAACAAATAGTTAACACCTGAAAACCTGGTTGAAATGTTACCCTTACTTGTTTTTTTGTGTGTTTTTCTGGGGGCTGTTTGTTCACAGCATCTCTCAAGGGAATCCTTTTAACCCCTGAGGTTTTTGCAAGGAATAAGCTCCCCGGTAGAGGTCGAATGGTCTGACGCCTCTTTTTCTGAATTCTCATATCCTGCATGTCTCGTGCAAACTGCAAGCTTTGAGGATCCTGAGAGATATCTGTAAAGAAAATAATCATTTAGTCAACCCAATAAGTCAAGTTAATCAAGATTAGGTTGACCTTATCCAAAACTCTTACCTGGGCTTCCAAGTAACCCATGTTCTGGATCTGATTTCTTTGGATCAAAGTCTTCAGTTCCATGATCAAGAGAAGAGCCTGGACCTGATTTAACACCGCTTTTTGTCTGTTCAGTATTCCATGAGGTAGAACCCTGATTGTGTTCTTCTCTCTTACCATCAAATATTTGTTCAGGGCTTTTTGTTTTTATAGTGGGTGGGGTATATTTGTTGGTTTTGGTAGATGTTGCAAAGAGATGGGGCAGACAATCCATTTTGGTTAGAGGCGAAGGAGAGCTCACTGGGTCAATGCTTTTATGTTTTTTGAAAGGAGGGACAAACACCACAGATTTCCTTCCCTTATCCTGTGGTGTATTGATCTTAGGTGCTACCCTTTGTGTATTCTTATGGGATGGGGGGATAAAGACTGCCATCTTAGAATTGGATGTTCGCTCTTTTCCTGGGAATAAATGTGGTGTTGCCAGCAGCAGATCTGTTTTTTGCGGTCTGGTGTCTACATCAGTCGTTTCAATGCTGCAAGATCAAATGATACACAACAATAACAGGTAAAAAAAATTACAAACTGAAAACTACATTGTACATTAAGATTAAACATTTCAATGGGGGTCTTACCTGAATGGGCTTGTAATGTTTGGAGCAAGAGGGATTTTATACTTGAAGACTCTCCTATCTCCCATTACACCTTATAAATAAAGAAAAAATACAAAGCTAATGTATTCTAGTACAAGACAAATGGGCAGAGCAAGTCATTCGTGACAGAAAGTGTCTTACCTTGAGCACAGCTTTTTGCTGGAAGGAGTTTTGAATGTCGTGGACTATCAGCAGTTCTCTCAGAATCTGCCAGTAACTGCCTTTTCAATGGAGGTTGGTCTGAAATATTAGGAAACAATGAAGGTCATTTAAATACTTCTGTAGATGTATTAGGTCTGCGTAGTAAATGATACATAATCCTAGATCAAACATTTAGTTTTCATACTTAACCAACACTTGCATATCAGTAATTTTAGGAAGTGCATTAACATCTTTTACCCTATATTATGTCTCGAGGGATTTTTAATCATGATCACTCTAAATGGACAACTCAGAATGATTTTTGTTATCCTCCTGCATTTTTAAGTATCTGAAAGTGTGTGAAATTCTATTGTAGATTATTATGATCAAATATTACAAAAATGGAAACTTTGCAGCTTACCAGTCACATCATCATCCTCTACTCTTCTTTTTCCCACTTTTTCATCTGTTTCAACAGATCCTTTGTCAAAGTCAGCATTACTTTGTGTTGGCATCCTGTCTGAACCCACAGCAACACTATAGTCATCTAGATTGCCATCCTCTAATAATGCCTTTGTGCAATCCATCGCTTCCTGTGCAAAGTACTGCTGTTGGGTGACAGTGAAGCCACCAAGGTCAAGTGATCCAAAGCTTAGCATGGAAGACTTGTCCGTCCTCATAAACTGATGCATCCCACAGCTGCTGGTCGGGGTCATGCCATCGTCCTGAAAACCATCACCTCTGACTGGTGTAAGTTGGTTGCAAGTAAGAGATGGAGAAACACTGACTAGCTTTTTCTTCGCAGGGCATGGTTGAAGATACTTCTCTTTTAAAAGTTTAAATGAACCTTTCTTTACGTCAAAGGCTTCTTTTGGTACATTTTCTGACAATAACATGCCAGAATTTTTTGCTAAGACAGGATGGAAACTATTAAGAGATTTTTCTCCATCTCTTGTATAGTTAGTCTTGGGAAGCCAGGGAGATTTCTTCATGTCCTGAGGGCCAGTTTCTTGAATAGGTGTTTTTTCCCCATCAATGCTTTTAAGATCTGAGTTGAGGTTGAGTGTTTCCGGGGTCTTAACCTGTGCCAGATCAAATGTATTAATGTCAAATGAACTTGCTTGGTAAGGCCTGAGAGTAGATGGAGAATTCATAAACTCCTCATCAGGAACTTCATTCAATAGATTTTTTGCTTTCAAAAGGTTTCTCTCTGAGACATGGACTTTTGTTCCTTTTGCAGTTTGAAAAGTACAATTGATTCTCTCTTTACTATTTTGAAGATCTCCAGGTTTTTCATCCATGTGGATTGTCTCCTTTACTTCTACAGCTGCTGGGATTACTGTTCTGATGTCCAAGAAAACGGATGCTTTCTCTGGTGTTTCCCCTGAAAATGCTACAGGGGATGTATGTTGAAATGGAAAGTTGGGATCTGTTGCAACACCCTTGTTATCCTCAACTAAATCACATTCACTGAAGAGGGATTTTGCTTTTTGTAGAGCTGTGACTGAAATTGTAACTCCTTTTCCACTGGCTGTCTTAAATCCCTCATTTTGTTGAGGTGGACAGAGATTTGGAGTGGTGGGATGGCTCAATCCTAAACTTTCTTTTTTCTGTTGGTTGTCTTCAAAAGAATCACACTCCTTGAAGAGAATCCTTGCCTTCTTAAGCGCATCATCAGACACAGATACTTTCTTTCCATTTGCTGTAGAGAAACCCCTCTTACTACTCAACTGACTAACTCCTCTTTGTTTTTCAGGTGAAGTCTTAGCCGGTTTGTCCGGGAAGCTCACTGGATAGTCCTCTAAATTGGAAAAAAAAGCCCTCGCTTTGGTTACATAATTCTCAGAGACAGTTAAAGCTTTTCCTCCAGCAGTCTTAAATCCAATACAAGATATAAACTCATTTGTGCCCTCTGGTTTGTTGTGTGTTTCAGGATGTCCATTCGTGGCAAAAGAATCCGAGGGTTCAGAAGACTCGACACCAGTTGTGCTTTTAGAAGCATGACTAGAAATAGAACATAAATCTCTAGCTGAGGCATTTTCTTTTTTCATTGCACTGCAGAGTGATGTACCAGCAGATTTACTTACGTTTGTAAGTATCTTGCATTTTTTATTCTGGGGAGGCACAGAAATTTTAACAGGCGACTTCATTTTGGCAAGGCACTTTTCACCATCAGAGCTGAAAATCTCTTCCAAATCTGTACCTGTGAGAGAATCATAGTCCAGTTCCTTATCACTCAAGAGGGCTTTTCCTTTCTGTAATGCTGTGACTGAAATTTCTAATCTTTTTCCATTGGCTGTCTGAAATCCATTTTGTTGAGGTGGAGCCTGAGCTGGGCTGGTAAAAAGACTTTTACCTAAAATGTTATTATCCGTAAATTCATCACATTCTTTCATGAGACATTTGGCTTTTTTGAGTGCACTATGGGATATCGATACTTTCTTTCCGCTTGCTGTGCAGAATCCGCTGTTATTCCTCAAATGACCGATTACACTGGAATCAGATTTTTCTGATATTGTGCACAAAGTAACAGAGAGTGGCTCCTCTGTCAATGACGTCTCTTCGAGGACAGAACCTGGATCAGGTGTAGTCAATGGATTTTCAAAACCATCACCATTGGACTGCTCATCTGCTTGAGGAGGTATTTTTACATTATCATCAACATTTTCAGGTTTAGTGCATCCGTTGATATCACCTTCAAATTTCTTTTTTTTGCCCTGTGCACTTTTAAAGCCTGGTTTGTGTGTCTTTCCGGAGCCACTTCCAGACACAAGTAAAACAGGCTTCCTGCGATTTGGTGAAATGCAGTCACCGTTTTCCACATGACAATCTTTGAAGAAATCACTTGCTTCTTGAAGAGCATTTACTGGGATTGTAATCTTCTTCCCACTTGCCAGCTGGAAGCCACATTTCTGTTCATATGATGTAGTTATGTCAATTGTGCTGTTTTCATTCATTTTGTTAGTCTGTCCATCCTCCTGAGTGCTTGGAACCTGTCTATTCTTAAAACAGTAAGAGTCTGTCACATCTGAGAAACCCATCAGAACCCTTTCTCCGGGGTGACGGTTATGGTCAGCAATACTACTGTCAGCAATTTGCTGGTGCTTGGTTTTAACTCTTTGCTCATCAAGTGCAGTCTTAACTTCTTTGTCCAAGATGGTCACGGGACACTCTTCTAAGTCTGAAAATAAAGCCCTTGCTTTATTCAGACACTTTTCAGAAACTCTCAAAATGTTTCCTCCAGCAGTTTTAAATCCGTTTCCAGAAATACGTGTGAATTTGTCCACTGGCTGATAAGTTTCAGGAAGTTCACTCTTAAAAATATCCTTCGCGCGTTCAGTAAACTCAACACAATCTGTGCTCACAGATGTAAGTACATTTTCAGTTGAGATCTTTTCTTTTTTCAATGCACTGCAAAGGGAAGGGTCCGCAGATTTACTTATACTTGTGGGTGCCGTGGTGGTTTTATTGTTCTGGGGACATGATGTCATATTGTTAGAGGTCATCATCTCAGCCAAGTGCTTTCCAGCCTCAGTGCTAAAACTGTCATCAAAATCTACACCTGTGAGAAAATCTAGGTCCAGTTCCTTGTCTACTCCTTGAGGATGCTGCGTGTCACCAGGAGAATATAGCTTTAGCTTTTCAGGTTTGAACTGTGTAAATTCAAATTCACCACCGGCTTCTTCAAAGAGACTGCAGAGCTCTGTGACATGAGCTTTCTGTGAAGCTGTCAAGGTGCATTGGATATCATCACGCTCTTTACTTGAGTGAGAATCAGTCAAATTAGTGGGGATGCTTTCTGCTGTCTTACGAGTCATGTCCATGTCTTCAATGTTACGGCTCCACTTGGCTTGTTGAACACCCAAAGGGGTTTCACCTTCACTCTCTTGTAAGAGACACTTAGCTTTGTCTATACTGACAGAGGAAATCTTTATCCCCTTATTTGAAGCAGTTTTAAATCCGGATACACAGAGAGAAGGAGGAGCAGTTATCTGCTGTGGGTCACCAATATTAACTTGACTGTTTTGTTTTGCAAGTTTTCCATCTCCAACTTTTGCCCTTATAGGGGAGTGTGGGGATATGGATGTATTTTCCAAGTTTGGTTTACTCCGTTCACCAGAGCTTAACATCTGGCTTTCCTTGGCAGTTCTGTTGAACAGATAAGTATCAGCTACATTTTCCTCCATGTCATTCAAATGTGTGCTTCCCTTCTCCTTAGTTGATGTTTGCAAGAGAGTAACCTTGCTGAATTCAGCTTTACAGTCAGACAAAGATTTACTTTCAGTGTCTTTTTCTGTGCTGAGAACAGGTAATGAGCTTGTAATGTGTGTGACATCAACAGCATCAGCAACTGTCTGGCACCTTTTTACTGTGTTCTCCAGATTGGAGGAATTTGGCGGAGGGATGGTAACATGTCCTTTGTTACCGATTCCATGACAGTCTATTTGAAGGTTAGTTAGTCTCTGACATGATTTTTGCTTGTTTAACAGTTCTTTGTTTCTTTGTCTCATTGCAGAAAGACACACTGATGGGGAGAAGATGTCTTCAGATGTATGCTCTTCTGATGTACTAATGTCTGATATTTGAGTGAGATCTTGTGCAAAAGCCTTGCAAAGCTCTGACATGTCCAGATCCTGACCTTCAGCTGGTAATGAGGAAACTAGAGTTTTTTCTGCCAAATTTCTCTGCTGGGATGTCTCATTTCCCCGATTACTATTTTTTTCATTGACCTGATGATGCTGTACTTCATCTGAGGCCTTTTCACTCTGCTTTACGCCAAGCTTTTGTCCTGAGAGAAAGAACAAGGAAAAAGAAAAGCAAGTAAAAAACATTATTTTGAAATGAATGATTGCTCTGTAATCATTGTAATAATCATCAACTTCTGATCCAATTGAACCGACTTACCTTTTTTGTGATCTGGTATTTTCTGTCTCCAGCTGCTGTCATTCTGGTCTAATGCAGACTGCAGAGGGTCCAGAGGTCTTCCACTGTGACTGGGGTGAAGGAAACTCACAGCTGTTGATTTTCAGAGAAACAATTACTTTAAGCTATAAAATCTGTTGTGGTTTTTCTGTATCAATGTAAAATCAGCTAAGTAATATTTAGACCAAGTGAACCATCTCTAACATTCAGCAAATTATAGAGAATAACTTGCTCTCTACCTTTTTGAGTAGTGGGATCATCACTCTTTTCAGGAGATGGATCAGAAACTCCTGATGTGTTTGAAAGGGAGGGGAAAAGCTTCCGCACAATCTAAGATCAAGAAATAAAATAGCTACTTTCCAGGTTTGATTCAATTTGGTACTCCAGTGAAACCCACACATCAATATTATAAACATTACTGCTGTAATCAAACAAAGGCCTTGACTGTAAAAAATCTGACCTAAAATACAGCACATTATTTTGATAGCTCATGAAATATACTTTAAACCAAAGATGAATATAAAGAATATACAAAGTCAGCTGGTAGGTCATAGCTATTGATCAGAACATATATTGACAGAAGATCCAATGTTGAAGTATTACCTGAAATTCTAATCTCCTATCAATATCAACAGCATCAAAATTATACTCTTCTATCATAGCTTTTTTTGGAGAAATACGAATTAAGCACTGATTGAAAAGCTGTGTATTTTACTCACAATGACATTTTTTTCTGTAATAGGGCTCACTGGGCAGGGACCGTCCTCTGTTTTGGCTGTATAGTAGAGATTAAAAAGTCATTCAACCGAACAAGTGCACTCAGATCAATGAAATGATCCATGATATCAAATTAAATAACAAGGTACTAAGTATGTGCATACTCAAAATAAGGGTGGGTGGGACAGCTGGCGGGGTATTCAGTGAACTGGTCCATGAGACATCAGGATTAATCTCAGCACCAAGACTTTCAAATATGCGCTGGGATATCTTTATCATAGAGATAGAATAAAGAATTGGCAGGGTATGCTTCATGGCCATTCATTGTTAAACATGTAAGTAGCATTTCACAAGCTGAATCAAATATCACAACTATCAGGAATAAATGAAACACACATACTGACTGTTTTGGAGTATCGAACAGGGCTGTGAAGATAAAACCAACAAAGCTAAATTCCATTTCAAATGTGAAATGGTCAATACAGATTTCAAAATTTTGATTTTTTTAAAACACGGACAAACCATATTACCTAAGCTCTCCTGAGGTTCTGTGTCTTCATATGATTTGGTGACTCGTACACTGAAAGAAAAGAAAGGGCAACATGTTTTTTTTTGTTTTTTACTTCATACCTGTTCAACTATCCCCAAATTGTGAGTCATAACTGCCCTGACAACAGCATTCAGCCGTGAACTCCTGGGCTGTTTTCATCAATTATGATCATTTGGACTGTTTGAGACTCATGTAAAAATGAAACCTCTAAAAACATATGAAACTATGTGTATATTGTATGAATGTATAATGAGATATTTTTAACATCTTTTGGGAAAAAAATACTGTTGTAGCTCATCTTTGTAGTCTGTAATTGGTGTCTCAATCATAAGTTTGTAAAATATCACTAAAATTTAGATGGAAGGACAATATTTGAAGTTTCACTCTGCCCACTAAATTAGAATGAATGAAAAAATGTCACAACCAGCAAAGTAAACTTTTCACCACGGAACTTACCCTCCCTTTAACGTTCCAAACAAGGACATACTTGCAGTTGGTACCCATGTCGGAGTTTCCTTCCCTGAGAAGCAATAAGGGGAAAATATTTTAAGATCCAAGATGTCTTTATGCAATAATCCAAGTAAGGAAATCAGAGAAGGTTGAATCAGTTCATCTGGACACAACATTTATTGGAAGAAATGAATAGTTGCAAACACGGCATTGTAGGATGGTAACAGATATGCTCTTAGCTGCCCTCCCTTGGTTCAGGGATAGCTGTTCCCTCTTCACATAGCTCACATCAAATGGAAGGTGAAGCAGGAATGACGATCCCTGAACTGGGCGGGGTGGGGGAGCAACAATAATCTGTCACGATTGCAACTATTCCTCAATCCTCGCTGAGTAGCACACATTGCCATTGTAACTTAAGTTAATGTTGATGGTAATTTGCATATGAAACCAATTGGTGTTTCCAATCATTATGCTACTGTACTTCTTATAAGGGAGAAACCCAGCCACTGTGTATGGACAAACCAGTACCTTCTTAGTGCCAATTCCAAGCCTGAATAAATGGGGAGGGTTAGATCAGGAAGGGCATCAAGCATAAAACCTTTTCCAAATGTAAGAACTGGTCTATGTGATTTAGAGAAGGAAGGTGGATATACTGTGAGTGCAAGAGTCCAGGTAGAAGGGGAGAAAGGTCAGGAGCCCCTGAAGTGGGTTCAAACTTGGGTAATTCTGAAGAAAGAGTGTGAAACGTGTGTTGAGGTGAATATGGTGTCAGCTAGAGTGATGAGCATGAAACTGGAAACCATAAGTGTGATGATAAATGGTTTCAGTACATTTGCCCCACAAATTGGGTGAGAGATGGAAGGGAAAGAAGAATTCTTGAGAGAGCTAGATGAAGTGGTGGAGAGTACTCAAGGCAAGAGTGGTGATTAGAGTGGTCTTCAACCGCATGTTAGTGAGAGGAATAGTGATGATGAGGAGGTTATGGGTAGGTATGGTTTCAAGCAGAGGAATGTAGAATGACAGATGATAATGAATTTGTAAGATGGAAATGGCTGAGGTGAATATGTAAGAAGAGGGAGGAGCACATGGTGACTTATAACAGTAGAAAAAAGCACAGACATGTGGACATTATCTTAGATGAGTGACTGAAATTTGCTTCAAATTGAGCCTGGCATTATTGTATGAGCTATTTTAAGTGAAAATAAACATTCTAAACTCAAGTAAACATTACCTTGGTCAGAGCAAAAGGATTCCTCATCCTCAGTTTCAGGGGATGAAACTCTTTTGTGCCTAAAAATCTTAGGGGTTGAAAACTGACTCTCCGTCAAACTCTTCTCAAAGGGGATTTTGAAACTTCCAACAGGATTGACCATGCTCAAGTTGTCTTGTAAAAAAACATTTTCATCACCAGAAGAATCCTTGATTGAAATTTCCTCAAACCAATTTGGGTCAAGTGATCCAAGCTCTGTATTAAAGGGTAAATAGAAATATTAATAGAACATCTGTAATTTGAACATTTGTTAACAAGTTAGCTGACAATTCTGAAAGACATCATATTGTTTGAAGTTACACATATATCATTATACTTGCACACACAAAAATGGACTCAAACCTGTCTTACCTTTCCAGATGTGGTCTTTGAACGTATTGAACACGTTACTTGAGAGTGAATCCATGCCATGGAAGTAAGCTGATCTCTTGATTCACCCCGATGAAAGAATGTCCCTGTCAATGCTTCCATAAACACTAATCAAAGCAGAAAGCCATTTAGTTGATCATAAGGCTCGTTTCCATAGCTCAATCGAGGTTATACAGTTCAACGAACACAAGTGAAATCATGTACACACACCTAGCGTAACTAAGTTAACGAGTTCTCTTGCGATAGCTCACTAAGTTCAATCGATTCTATTAACAGCTAGAGCTACGGTGAGCTTAATGGCTATAGTTCACCTAGTCCTGGACCTAGGCAGTCAACGGACACTAACTTCAGGGCTCACTTTTGTTTTCGTGGACTGAGATGTTAAAAACTGCTTAGCCATAGTAGCGGCTGAAGTCAGACTCAGTCAGCAACCGTAGTGATGTGATAGCTAGCTTTACATACATCACAGTAAACGTTACTGTCAATTCAGGTAACCTACTTCTAAAGCTACAACCTAATTGCAAAATGTAGATAGCCTTTAGGGAACTCTGAATTACCTCGGTAGAGTCTAGGAGTTTTAGTCTGCCATGGTCACGACGTGCTACTTTGCACAAAACAAACGTACCGCGCAATGAAGCTTGACTTCAAAATAAAAGCTTAGCTTAAAAGCTAATATTTAATAGTGAAAAATAGAGATGAGGATATCTTTTAAAAGCTAGTTCCATGTTACCTTGTTATTATGAGATGATATGACCCCATATCATAAGGCGGCAATGAGAATACATTTTTTAAATCCATCTTGTTCTATTTTTTATCGGCTTTAGCAATTACAAAATGCATCATTGTGATCCCCAATGTGTCCTTATTTTAACCGCTTCGGTAACATGTGCACCCGGTGTGAAATAAATGTTTAAATCGGATATTTGGACAGCCTATACTGTTGAGTATCAGCTTAGCTCATTTGCCATACGTTACGATAACTTGGCCGATTCGGTCTATTTTACCGTAATTTACAGTGAATAAGCGAAATTCAACAATGCTACGTACTACGTCTACCACACTGACGTTAACGTAATATACACCATAGAAGTGCAGCAGATGGAGCCATCAATTCCAATAGGATTTGTTGTCTAAATATTGGATCTAGGTATTTACTTCACCCCTGTTGGACATCTTAACACAGAGGCTGGAATGTAGACTTTGATGATCACGATAATACCCGTGAAAATACTGCAGCTGATTGTTAACAGGTAAAAGCGAGTACCATATGGGCCTACGTTAAGACCTGATGCTATTGTATACCATCAATTAAAGGGCACCTTGATAAGTCTGCAGTGTCAGTCCATTAATCAAATTCCTACGTCTTTAATAAAAAATAAAAAACGACAGTTCAGTCAATGTCATACAGGAAACACACAAAAAACTCAAGAAACAAATGGAGTTTTAATCTGTTTGTTACATCAGTGTACAGAACAATAAAGTACAGTACAATGCAAAGGCAAAAGTATTTACAAATTTAAAGGCTACATCAACTATCCCATGGGAGCTTTAGAAATGTGCATTTTTCAGTACATGCAGGTCAAATCGTAATTTAAATTCATAAAAATACTATTTTACAAGCCTGAGCAAAGCAAGTATGTACACTTTTTCATTTAAAATAGTTCATTATATTATATGTTCATAAATATTACTATCACCCTTTATAGAACATACAATTTGCATGCTTAGCAGTTTTAACAAATGGAACACAGTATGTGTCAACTATAAAACTAGTCAGTTAAAAGCACATTTTTGTTTGCAAATACTATAAATAATTCTTCTATTTGCTAAAAACTACAAAATGCAAAGAGTGTATCCAAATAACAGATAACCCACCCAGCGGCGTCTAAGTTTTGTTGGACATTACAGTAGAACTGCAGCACGTCAAAGTAGTTAGATGTGTACAGTATCAGTATTCATAATTTCATTCATGACAGGTATAAGATTGCACCTACCCACCAAACCACACACCCACACACATACATGCATACCCACACAAGCTACCAAGCAAGCAAAACAGCTCCCTTTTCCTGCGCCAAGAATGTTCATGGAAGCTAAAAGCTCAAATTCAAATACATTCTTTCATGATACAGTAGAAGCCTTTCTCTTCCGTGAAGGATTGCACATTTCCCTGTGACAAATAAAATGACACAACTGAGGGATAGAGAGAGAATCAATTTGCTTTGGTATGCCATTTGTTGAATGTGAAAGTTGATGACTTCAGTGGCAATGGCCACTTTGTGACATCTGTTATTAGTGCAATAAAAGCATAGCTTTCTTTGCTATAGCAAAGTCTCACATCTCATCCACCCCCAAAGTATTGCTGCACAGCCGAGGGTCTAAACTAATGACATTCTTAATCGCCAGCAGGTCAGCAAGTGAATTTTGGATATTCCACGGTGATGGAAGAGTGATGAGTAAACCACTGAGATGACAGCAGCAACCCCAGACAGGACCAAAGGGTAAATGCTGGATACAGTTCTTTATCAGAGCTTGAGTCAAACAATGCAACTGTGCCATCAAAGACTTGAACCTGACACACTGGAGTCTGGGAGGAAAGTTGTAATGGCTTGATAGCCCTGGGCTCGTCGGATCATGTCGCTGATTTCCCCATTGAGTTCCATTAACTTAACGCAGACTTCTGTGAGATCCTGCTTTGAGCCCACCAGTGCAAAAGTTCCTGTTTGACCCAAAGTCTGATGTCTGAAGTAGATGTTCAGCAAGGTTTGGATCTCTTCTTCAGAGTGGGCGCCAAATATGTCATCGGGCCAGATTTTTCTATAATGGAATAAAAAAGAAAATTAAACCACAAACACACCCACATTAAGTATTTATGAAGTTGTCAGATTAGATTGGACTAAGTGACACAATGGACATTTACAAAGTATACTTATGATGTGCAAATAAACAAAGCTCTTCCCTCTTCTTACCTGCACTCTCGAATGTAGCGTACAGCTGTTGGAAACTCACTGTTCTTCAGACACTCCAGGATGGCCTGCACAGCAACCTCAGAGGAGCTGAAGGTGGACTCAAGGCAGGGACTGTGCTCGACAGGAAAGTCATCTCTTGCTACTGAGGTGGCAGCAACCTTCAAGTGGCTCTTCAAGTCAGTTAACTCTTTGGACATATTTGTTAGCTGTTGATTGGAGAGTTATTAATATTATTCACTAGTTAAATCTACCGGGTACTGTCTATTACTCACTAATAACCAACAAGTAAGGATCCTCTTTAAAAAAGATGATAATGAAAAAAGAACATGGTGATGATGATGACGAAGATAATGATGAACCAACCTCCGGAATAGAACTTATAGTGTGGACCTGTCCAATCAGTTTACAGTAGGACTGAAAGAGCAGTAACAGCTGAAAGTGGAGTTTGTAGAGCCGTTGACAGAGCTCCAGTTGCTTGAAAGTGAGGAATAGAATTGTTATTAGCCTAAGGTAATTTTACTTAGTTAGATTTCATCTCAATATTACTTAAGCAATGAACTCTTACAGATTCATATCAGCGTTTCTGATTAGGCTGATAATGAATTTATAATCCATTGCCATATCTACATTTTCCTTTGGGAATCATATCTACAGAACTCAATAACTATCTCTCTGACAAACATGGCAGTCTAAAAATGGGACACTTTTTACTCTTCTGAGATAAACGCAGAAAATATTCAAAAGAATGAGGAGGGTAAGACACTTATAACTTACTGCCAGAGATTCCATTTGCTACAAAGCAAGCATGATATAAGACAGAAAAGAGGTAAGAAGAAACCAGAGAGATTCAATTGGAAGGACATGCATTACTTAGATGTATTATTTAGAACATCTGAACAATCAAAGCTTTGGTCATAAAATGCTTTCATTTTACCAGCATGCACAAAAAGAGAAACAAGATTATTTTAAGTGGGAATAAAGTGGATTGGAGCTCCCAGTGATTCATCCCAAAGCCAAGTTAAAAAGCCAAGCACTTTAAAAAAAATACTTTTTAACAAAAAGGACAAATGCACTCACTTTGACAGGAGTCTCGTGCCTTACCACATTACTATTTTATGCTTAATCAGCTCACTAAAGGCCATGTTTGTAATAAATGTCACCTTCCTTTGTATGTTGTGAATATTTTCTGCTAGGCTGCCTATTATATCAAGTGAGTGTAATTGTTTACAGCTATAAAAATGCAAATTAAGAGAACTTACTCCCATGCCTGAAATAATTGATCATGAGCACAATGCATATTGGGATGAGTGAATTAATGTGATGTGCATATTACCCCATAAAGATTGCCCTGCAACTTTGCACTTACAGCACTGATAGAGAGGGGTGTAACACTCACAGGTCTACAGTATCACACAGTAATTGGAAGGCAGAAAGTAAAGTGTGAAAAGTCAGTTGAAATGGAATCTGTCCGACTGTCATTTAATGTAAATAGCAATTCATTTGAGTTAATCATTCACTATTAAATCATGCAACCCTTTTCATGCCACAATCAGTAAAAGCATCTGTTAATCCAGCCACACAAAATTAATATACTCCTTTGACCAATATGGCAACGGGAAGTTCACTAAATTGAAAAAGCTAACCAAGTAGATGAAATGATCACGATTGATCATAATTACCTTTTCCTCTTGGTCCCCTGGTTGGCATGTTATTACGGCATCCCCAGCACCCCGGGGAAAGGTGGCCTTACAGTTATGCAACCACTGTGTTAGACAAGCAGCATTATCAGCATGTAGACAACTTGATACCAATACAAAGGTGACATTTTATAAGAGTATATCATTTTTGGGTCCTTACAGAGAGCGCCGCCTCCCTTCTGTTATTGTAAGTATCAAGGTACTCTTGAAGTTCCAGAACACTGAATTTCATTTTTTCAAGCAGTCCATATGAGATGATCTTGTAAAGAAAAAAATACTTTTATTACACAGTATTTCACTGTTACTATATATTGTACTATTTAGACAAGATTAAAGATATTTCTGACAAAGTCAAGTTACTCACAGTGTCTGCATCAATAAATAGAGTTGGACACTCAGAGCATAGTGTCAGCATGTGAGATGACCTCAAAAACTTTGATCCTATACCCCTAAGTCCATCACCAAGGTAATTCACAGCATCACAAGTCAAGGTGCAGAATTTGGTCTGAATATTCTGCAAAGAAAATAACAAGCTAACTGTGATGTTGTCAACAATAATCACAAACCATCAGAAGTGCAATACTTAAGATCTGTCATTGTCTTATTATTTCGGGTTAATTCTCAAGTCTTCCCGTCAGCTTTGGTCAGTGAAGTGAATAACATTGGGTTAATGAATCTGAAGTGATTTTTAAGCAAAGGTAAGTAGAAATATCTACTTCCTAGTTAATGAGCACTCTTTAGTAAGATTACTCTCTCCCTCTTTCCTCCTTTATTGCAAGGTTAATCAGCCAGATAACTCATCTTAATTACTTAGTAACAACTGTTCACCTTCACAAAGCCCAAACAGTAATAAATGAAAGTTTACACCAGATAAAAAACAAAAACAAAACACATGACAGTACCTGAAACAGTGAAGAGAACAAGTGGTAAGTGTAGACAGCACAAGATCCATCTGAATCAGACACTAGCTGGTTGATGTGACGCCGCCAGGCCTCTTCGGCATCATCACATATAGCTGGCTGGAAAGCTGCCAGGATGGCAGAGAAGAAGGGTGATGGTGGCGGGGAGGAGCGGGACTCCAGCATATCATCTCTCTCCTCCTCGGCAAGACTGATGGGACCAGAGATACATATCCATGTTATTCATGAAAGAGATTCAATAATTAATTGGCTTTTTTGATCAATATGACATCCTTTCCACTGAATATGGTGTGAAATATTGTGTGAGTCTGTACCTGGGTGGACAGCAGTCGGTATCTGCTTCTTTAAAATCACCAAGAGCAATGTCAAGTGTGTAACTGTCACTGCAATAAATTTCAGGGGGCAGCTCACTAATGGAGAGAGGGAGGTCATCCTCATGGTATTTGGTGTCTTCATCTTCTGTTGACATATTAGCCTGAGGAGAAGGAAGAAGAGGAGTAATTATACTCGGCTTGGTTGGAAAAGAATAGTTCAATGAAATAAAAGGCATCATGCAGTAATGATCAATATTAACTGAAATACTGTATGTTCACTCTTATGCACTTGTTCAAAAAACAACCAATGATTATGGGAATAAAACAGATACACTAACCTTTCCATGGAACGTTAGGGACACTCCTTTTGGCGTTTTTTTCAAATTTGGTAAATTTTGCATTAATATATTATGCCAATTAAATTATATAAAAATATAAAATAATTTTAGAGGACCAACGCCATGGCCCTGCACACTCATGTTTTGGACAGGCAATGTGTAAACCTTTTAGGATATCCTTCATGCCAAGAGTTTTTTTTAGTTTTTGCTTAAAGCCACCCAACACAGATGCTATAGGTATACACATTGCCTTAAATAAAGATGTTTCTACCACCTCTGACACCCCATTAGGCCAATTTATGTCAAGATAAAAGTAAGGCATAAACTAGCCCATAGCCCAAAGCATTATGTAAAGCCCATTTGTATGTTTTCTGTCATTCTCATCCTGCATGCAACTACAGAAAGCTCTAGAAATGATTGAATCATGCTGTACCCTGAAGAGATGAAATATAGAAGAGTCAGCATAGCACCAATGCCACAAGATAACACTTAACACAGAGAGAAACTATAACAATCAAAAGAATTTAACTATAACGGCTGACACGGTACTTGGCAAACTACTTGGCAAAGTTAGTAAAGAATTCTAGTATGGAGCTGCGATAGGAATAAGAATTAGCGGGCCCCAATATCTCGGACACTCTGAATCCCTTATTCACCCTGTGCTTCGAGTCCTCTGGCAGGTGGAGCTCGAAACTAGGATTACTGGTGTTCAGAGGTGGTGGGTCAGCTGAAGTCATATCAAAAGGCGAAAGAGAGTCCATATTATTGGTCTCTGGTGTTGAAGAGAGGTTGAACGTCTGCAAAGAGAAAAAGTCAATAATATTTACATTTTTATAAATATGAAAAATATATTTGAGATCGATAAAGCACAAATACCTTAATAAAGTTTCACTAAATAAAAGACAAAGCAGAAATTTACTGTGTTGTGTTCCTATGATCTAACAACAAATGTTGCAAAAATGAGGGAAACCAGCACATATGGGAGAATGAAAAGGACAAAATGATAAGTACGGGGAGAGTAGACAGTTGAGAGTACACGTCACTTCCAATCTACTCACAGTACTTCCCAAAACATTAACTGATAACATATGAGGACCTATGGTCATGTAATCATTTAGTTGAGACAACACAACCATCCATCCATCCATAATTGCTTGAGAGTGATGAATATAGACAACCAAGTTGTTTTTAATCCCAATTGCATAATCTAGCTTCGATGGAAAATGTTGGCATGGTCTTAGATGTGTTGCTCTCTGATGAAAATATTACAATAGGTAATAGCAAACAAAAAGAGGTTAACTTACAAGTTGCGAGTGCGAGAGGATCTGACTGACAGTGAGGGAGTCCTCCTCGGATGACTCGTCTGAGTCTTCGTGGGTGATCTTACTGAGGCTGGGCATACTGCCGGACAGCTGGCTCTCCTCCAGGGGGTGCAGGTCATTCCGGTCCAGGCTATCCATAGAGCGCCTCCGCACACCCCAGTTGAAGTTATCCATGGTCTCTCCCTGCAACAGGGTTCAACAGCTTTAAGTAACCAGGTGCCAAGTAGCAATACACAATCTCATTACAGACACACACACAGACCGCCCCCCAACACACACACACACACACACAGAAGGACAAACAACACACAACTAAAGTCAAGGGAAAGGGTCAGTCCTGGAGTGATTATTTCCTCCCTGTATACAAGCACAAGTGGAGTGAAAGCCCTTCAGAGTGTCATGAAACCTTCAGGGTATACTCTAAAATGGATACTGACCATGATGTTATCCATGAGATAATATCATGGTCAGCATCAGGATTCAAGTGAGATTGCCGGTCTTTATGAGTATTTAAAGCCAGGAAATCTTTCATTTGGACACCACATTGGAGATGTTGGCCAACCTCCATATTACACCAAACCCCAGTCAAACAGATCGAAAGTGAGAGCTCCTCTCATGCCGAGCTTGACACATAGCAATATTTAAAGACAATATTTTTTTAAGAGTTAGTTTGGAATTTGTACTGAATACAAATATTTTAGTTGTATTGTTTTGCCAAACAAAGGGGAAAAAGGAAATTTTGAGAAAAAGAGAGAACACGATATGAGATAACTACTTCATGTTTCTTCTTCAAAATGATATACTTGGTAAAGAATCACTAAAGCATAAATATGTGTGTGCTACATTCTTATTAATTCTAATTGGTGTCTTGTTTCTGAAAGTGTGAAAATGTAACTTGCACAAGGAGAGAGAATGAGGTCTGTGTTCCTGCATTCAAAGGCTATATTTAGCTCAGTGGGTAGAGCGGTTGTCTGGCAATTGGAAGGTTATAGAATCGATTCCCGGTCATGCACATAGCATGTCAAGGTGTTCTTGAGCAAGATAATGAAACCCTAACTGCTCACTTGATGTACGTCGCTCAGGACAAGAGCGCCTGCTAAATACCTGTAATATATGTCTTGATGCATGCTCAATAATCCAGGTAGGGAAATCACAAAAAGAGGTGATTCTGTTCAACTGGATCAAAACTGGATCAACTGGATCAAACTTCTGATCCAGTTGAACAGATTCACCTCTTTTTGTGACCTGTAATTTATGTAACATGTATTTTTTGAGTAAGGAAAAAAACACGTTCAATGTGTTTTACAATGTAAACTAATGAATGGACTCTCACTGTATATTAGATGTGAAAACAATATTGGTGTTTTTTTCAGGTTTGACATCAGTAAAACACTCAGTGAAAAAAACCTGTTAAAAATGCTAAATATCAACATGACCCATGCTTACTGGAAGCTGGTATTAAAAGTGTATAGCAGAATTAGTTTAGTTAACATCTACTGTGAATTTGTTTATACAAAATAGTCATTACAGTAACTGAAAAAAACCCTAACAAGACCTCTTTTAGTTGTATTATTGCCTGGATGTAATAAAGTATCTGACCATCAAGCCACAGTAACAGCAATATATTTCAAATTGTCTGTATTCATCAATCTTGAGCAATTAGCTCACTCTCTATACATATTTCAGCTAGAGCTGATAGTACATCTACTTTTTTTAAATAGATATTAACAATTATAATGCTGCTGTTGCTATACCTTGACATATGCTATAATTTGAAGTTTAAAGTTTTCTAGCTTGATAAAAGTTTTAAATGATTTTTAAGTACCTAACTCAAATAAGCCACTCTTCACCCAATGTGACAATTTTTAATTGCTTTAAAACTATGTAAAATAATAAAACTGCATTGATAAAAAAAGGAAAATAATACGGTAAGTCTGTAGCAAAGTCACTCATTTTGGTGACAGAGGCTTTGCATCCCCTTGCAAATTCATTGTTACTATTAGTCTCGGGTAATATGTAGATACCTTAACATTGCATGAAAATCTTGAAAGCTAGATTCAGACGTGTATAGTGTACTGTATGGCATGCACACACACAGTTACATGTTGCCATCATGCCAGCAGTCCACTGTGCAATCTGAACTAACAACCACCACACTTGCCTAAGAAACATGACACTAGCACTAGCACTGCAGCACTTACCTGTAGCTCCTAGATGGCACAGACAGAAAACAGAGAAAAATAATACCCCATTATGCAGCGTCAGCAGAGCTTACCCCAACACATTATTACACAGATCAGGCCAGTAAAATATTTATGATTGAGGCAAGCTCAGGCTCTGATATCCGTTTACTGGCCTTTATTAGCCATTATTTTCTATAGTATTGGTGCATAGTAATTTTGATTTTTGACGATGCTGCTTTCTTAAAATTCTCCAACAGTTTGATGGAATTAAGCTGGAGAAAGTCTATGAAAATGTATTTTGTAACCAATTATGCATTTGAACTAACCTCTCCATCTTCCAACTCAACATCCAAGAAGTCAAAGTCCCTAAAAACTCTAAACTGCTGCTCTGAAGTAGTGTCATCCATGTTTTCTGGGTCCCTTGTTCCATCCTCGGAGGACACTAGGCTGGTCTGATGCTCCATGAGATCTAGCTCTCCACAACTGGAGAAGATCACCTGTTAACAAGAAAAAGAGAATTGGAACATGTAAGTAGAACAATGTAAAAGCAGAGAAAATTGCTTGGTATTCTTGAATGGATGATTCTAAGCAACAACAAAAAAAACAAAAAAAAACAAAAAACAACAACCTGCAACACAAGGGTTGAGTTTAAAGTAGGTAATGTGTTGTCATCTTACTGAGGGATTTTTGGTGAGACCCACTTCTTGTCCACACAAGGTTAATACATTCACCAGCTTTTCTCTTGTTCTTTTCTGGGAAGGAAAAGAGGAAAGTGGAGAAATGTCATAAAACCAGGATCTGTCAGGAGTGGATCATGAAATTCGACAAGAAATTGCATTCTCACTTAAACTTTGAAGCAATTGAAAGAATTTCACCCAGATTTTGAGAATCTATTCATGTTTACAGAACAACTGTTAAAAGCACTTGAATGTGACATCTTTATCAGCTCTACATTTAACCACACAGAATTTTCACTTTAAGATAGGTGAAAATGTGTTCAGTATTTTCCATTCTTGTTCTTCCTGATATAAACGCCATTCTGAAAGTGAATGGAAAGAGCTGCAGACTACTCACCTGTGAAGACTGTGGCCTCTTCCAGCTGACAGGCACCAGAACGTTGTTCGAGGCAGATCCAGAAGAGGTAGAGGAAGTGCTGCGGGTCACTGCTATGACCCTGTTCTTCCCATCTCGCCCTGGAGAGCCATGCAGATCATCATACCGCCTACCAATCACTGGTGTCTACCAGCATGGACAGAAACAAAGAGACACATGAGCTATGGCGAGTTCACACAACAGGAGAGGGATTTAAGATGAGTAAGTCCCTCTTTGCAATGCAGATCTATGGTCAATGTTCCATGCCTGCTCCTGATTACCCTCCATCTGACATAGCTTAAGGTGTCAAGATGCTACTTTTTCCCTTGTCTTCTAAGTCCAAGCTTTTTCCAACTTGAGAAAATATTTTTTCTTTCTTCCTTCAGTCCCAGAACATCTTGGTATTTACAGAAAAATGAAGCAGTTCATAAGCTGCTTGTAAAAAGAGCTAAATGCGATGGTACACTGGCCCTTAGCTACAGTACCCAGCAGTTTAAACTCAGACACATTCACGTACAAAGGGTAGCAGCAAGAGTTGACATCATTTCCTGCCATTCATAAAGCTCACAAATAGCTCCCTGTTCAGTTCCCACATATGCAACACTCCGCACAGTATCTTCACCATCACTTTCCAACTTTGTGCAGCTTAGCTAATTGTGTTTACCTTCCAAACTAATCTCATGGGGTTTGGTCAAAATGAAATATCAACAATAAGGAAGGGGAAGGAATGTTTCCTTTCCAAAAAGCTGAAAAAAATTCCATGTGCACACAACCTCACTTCGCACCACACCCTGGAAAGCACTGGAGAAAAAACAACAACAAAGGACTTACAAAGCTGCCATGGAGGATTCCAATTTTTCATACCAATCGTCTTACACATTGCTTCTTAAAATGAGCTGAAACTGTCCTATTGAAGGTCTATCATAATCAGATGAAAGTCAAAGGCAGTGATATGTCTAACCTCGGATATGTCAAAGTGGAAATCCAATGTTTTCCCAGGCAGGGCCTTGGAGGATCTGTCCCAGACACGACTGATGTCCTCATAAGAGAAGTCACTCTGGGTGAATGAAGGCTGAACCAGACTGGCAGAGCGAGAGACCACCAGCTTCAGAATACTCAGTGCTTCTCTCCAATGGACAGTCTACAGTCATACACACAGACATACACACATACATGCAAACACACATTCAGGTCGCAATTCATAGAAACACTTTTAGATGAAGCACTGACACATCTATTGCAGAAAATGTGCTATAAATCCAGACTACTTTCATGCATTATATACACAAACTATTTATATTTTGTCCCTTTTTTCTGGCAGCTTCCATAAATAAAGTAAATGGCCATACTAAAGTCGTAAATTCTGTATGAGAGTAAGCAGGGGTACAGTCTACTGTGAATGCCTGCGTAGACTGTTTATAGTTGGGTGTGCCTTCAAATTTACTGCCTAGGTTTAGCTTTCTCCTTTTTTCCTGCACAGTTGCAAAGGGACCAGGAAATAAAACAGGCACTTTCTCTAAGACCTTAAATAGTTCCACTAATAACATCATAACATGTGAAAGTCTATGTCTCACTCAAGTGTGCAAGTGTATATTCACTGGAACTGATGCTACCAAACAAATATTCCCCATGTAAACTTCACTCTGAGCTGTTCATAAACAGACAAACCCTGGGGGAAATATGCCATCGTTAAATACTCAAATTAATTACTCTCAAAAAAATAATAAAATGTTTGTGGTTTCATTTAGAGGTCTAATTAAACTTACCTGGACAAATCTCTCAATGGTCTTGAGAACTTCCATATTGAAGGGTTTAGCCTGGATTACACTCAAGTCCATGTGACTAAGGAGGCTGTAGATGATCTGGAGGAGAGTCTGCTGCATACTGGGAAGGCCCTTCTCCAACATCTTTCAAGGCAGATTGAAATTACATTTAAGGCAGTCCCATTTTTTGTGAATTTTCATCTTTTAAAAAGCTATAGTTAGAAAATGTTTTAAAGTGAAAATTAATTGATTTTCAACCTTATCTCTGTCTATCTGTGACAGGAATAGCACATGAAAAACATCTGCAGTTGTTCCTGATCATCCCTGCATCTCTGGGGTGGCAAGGGAAGTTGTTGTTTTGTGTGGATGTCAAGTGATGTATTGTGACATTAGCTGGCAGCTAATAAAAGTACAGTCTTGCAGGGCTTCTGATATTCTGATATGTTAATCTACATTAAACACACCATTCAAAGAACACATCCACGTTCTCTCAGTTAAGCTCAATTTCTGATGGTGAAAATGATGTCCCATAACATTAGTGCAGAGGATTTTAGGAATGACCGTACAGAGGCTTATAAAGGTGCTGTGGGAAAGATAAAGTGAGTAGGAGAACACTGATCTCTCCATCGATATAGTCTGCAGAGAGGATTTTATTGCTTCAATTGACTATATTATTAATCAGTACTGATTGCACATACACAAAAACATCAATAAAATGTCCCTTAAATGCTTAATTTACTGTGTTCAGTGTAAATATGAGCCTAGGTGCAGCTATACCTACCTCTGCCATGTAGGTGACCATGCTGAGGGTGATGTCAGAAAAGGCTTCATGAAGATATCGACAGACCACATTGACCCAAGAGAAGCAGTCTCGTGTGTAAGAGTGTGTTTTAAACAAAGTCATGACGTGAGCAAGGTTGGAGAGTTTGGCATTCTTCTCCTCAAGGCATACCTACAGAAAAAAGTTGTTTTTTTTATAAACACTGCGAGATAGTTCTGCTTAATATTTTTGTGTTGAAAGGAATGTATGTTAATAGGGGAGACTGAGACAAACCTGTGCTATCCTATCAGCAACATCTTGACAAAACTGTGTGGGGCTGTCAAAGTTTTGCACAAGATGTGGGAGCAGGCAGAGAACATTTAAGGGAAAACCTATAAGATAAAACAGAGATGTTTCCACCAAGTTAACTGCAAAAATAAGTCTAAGGGGAAAACTCTTTTGATGAATGCTCAGGGCAGTGCACTCTTTGTAAATGTCAATAAAATGCTAGGAAGACAATCTACCTATGGCTTGTGAAGTGTCCACTACAGGCACTCGTGAGACTGGTGTGAGCTGGCAGAAAAGCTGGAGAGTGAGGTCTGTGGTGGCCACTGAGGTAAAGCCTTTTAGCAGCAGTTGCTGAAGCCCACTGAAACGACTCCATTTTAGCTGGCTCTGCAGTTTTTCCAGCTTCTCTCTATTCTCTTGTTTGTCTAGTGATAGATGTCCCAGCAGCTTATTCAACAGCCTCAGAGACATCTGATACTCAAACTCAAAGTCCGACTCCATCAATGATACAGCTACCCAGAAAATGGTGGCCAACAAGTTGTTGGGGTGGTTGATATTGTTGGGGTCAGCAATATTGTCTCTGGATGAGAAAGGGCTATGAACTTTGGCTAATCCACCTTGCTGAACGCAGGCCTGAATGCGATCCATTGTCGCGCTGCGAGGTGGATCAAAGTGTCTGTCTGTCTCTCCAAACTTCTTGGGCACAGAGGAGCTCCTTTGATGACGGCTCCTTTCAGCCCTTTTGAGGTTAAGCTGCCCTGTACTCTTCCTGTCGGACATCAATTTCCCTTTGGTGAGGAAATCGGGAGATGATTCTCTGAAACATAAAAAGAAGCATTACATGAAAATCACTAGAGTTTTGAACCAAACGGTGAGCTTTCTTTTATGTGAATCTAAAAGGAGGAGGAGGTACCAACCTTGCCAAAATAGCCATTAGGTCGTGATTTTTAAGGCAGGCTGCCAAGTTATCCACCACAGATTCAAGTGTAAGAAGTACCTCCATTATGTAGCCCTTAAGGAAAGAAAAGCAACTGCATTAACATGGAATTCTGAATAAGGGATCATTTCTATTGACAACTGTAGCCCTAATGATTGGTGCTGGACTTTTACTGGGTCAAGTCTAGGAGTTGCAACTGTCTGATGTGAAACCTGCGCAATCCCATCGTGGAAGTAGTTAACATTACAAAATTTGAAAAAACTAGCAATGAGGAGTCACATTCTGAAATGTTGATATAAGGAAACTTAAAGACTATTGATAATAAAAAACTAGTGGGGATTTGTACCTTGTCAAAAGTGTATACAAGAGCATAAATTAACATTTACATGCAGGCGTGCATGCATGCTTGCATGCATATGGAACCACACACAGCCACACAAACAAACAATGGCAGACTGGAAATAACCTGCACTTCTTCTCCATGTTCCCCAACAACTTCTACCAGTCTTGAGAGCAGATCGGACACAGCATGGGCAGAAAGGGGCTGGCGTAGGGCTCTGAACACCTGGAACGAACGTCCTGCGTAATGTCGCGAGGAACTACACAGAGCTGTCTGCAGGGCCACATCACTAAGGTGCTGCTCCAGGTGGAGGTCTACATTGCAAAGAGAAACATATGATACCTATACACTTGAGGTTTTGAGCTGTTAGGGTAAGGTTTAAGCTAATGAGGCTTTACCTGACTTAGACTCTTTGAACACAGACACTACATGTCGCAGAAAGTTGGTCAGCTGCTCAGTGCTTTTGCAATTCTGGTTCTTCGGTGAGATGTCCTCATGGCCCCACAGTGGCTTATATGGTCTATAAAATATCAGAGATGGTCAATGTGGATCAGATTTTGTGATCAGCTTTAGTATCACCCAGTATATGAAAATGATCCAGGGTGCTACCATGGAAGCACAGGCTTAGTTTACAAATCATCTATATGACTCTAGCACCTGTTTTATGTGGATGCTTCCTATGTAATATTCTGTACTACTTTCATATGCTCAACATCCCCTGTGCAATGACTTTTAAAATGGAATAATATCAGCAGGTATAATTCACTTTATGGTAATTTATGTGCAGACATTGTGATTACATAGAGCTTAAAACAATCCTGGCTCATTATCTTGTTCAACTCTATCTATATCTAAAACTGCAGGTTCTGTAAAAAATGGCTGATCTTATTTCTTATAAAATATATAGATTAATGAATGAGCTATTTCAGCAGAAATCACACAAAAATAACCTGAAAACATATTTCATTGCTCAAAGAAAACCACTAGATAGCGCTGTAAATCAAGAATTCTGAAGAGGAGTGTGAAAATAACAGGGATGCGTCTTTTCAATTTAAAGCAATCCCTTATGATCAGTTGTATCCGAGAGAGAGAGAGGGAGAGAGAGAGAGAGAGAGAGAGAGAGAGAGAGAGAGAGAGACAGGTGGTACTGGTTTTGATACCTTGTGCTAAGAAACTCGATGAGCTTGTTGCTTTTTTCATTCAACTCATTTGAAGTCACCAGCTCCTCCATATCCT
>OMLC01064205.1:0-11855 GCA_900302585.1 Regalecus glesne | reverse complement strand
AAACAGGGAGGGAGAGGGAGAGGGAGAGGGAGGGGGGAGAGAGAGAGAAGAGAGAGAGAGAGATCAGAGAGAGAGAGAGAGACCAGAGAGAGAGAGGCCAGAGAGAGAGAGAGAGACCAGAGAGACCAGAGAGAGAGAGAGACCAGAGAGACCAGAGACCAGAGAGAGAGAGACCAGAGAGAGAGAGACCAGAGAGAGAGAGAGACCAGAGAGAGAGAGAGAGAGAGAGAGAGAGAGAGAGAGAGAGAGAGATGAGCAGTGGAGTTGCCCCAAAGGGGTAGTCCTTTCATGGGCAGCAAACATTTTTCAAGGTTGGGAAATGTAGTTAGGTTACATGTAAAGGGATTACACTGAAGGGACAAAATGGCCGTTGTGGATTACTCTGGAACATCTGGAAGGGAAAGATGCGATTTGAGATATCTTGTCCTGGAGAATGCATGGATTGTGAGGGCCAAGCAAAGACTGCATTGTGTAACTGAGACTGACTGTTGCAGCCAATTATATGACTTAAAACAGGCGCTGGATGAAATTGGTATTGAAAGCGTGCACCCAAGGACCAGCTAGAATATACGAGTTTTCTGCACTTCAGTCAACACTGGATAGTCTCAGGGTGGAGGATGTGACCCATTTGGTATCTGAGGGCACAGCAAGACCTTGATGGAAGTGGATGAAGAATTTAAACACCACTGTGAATAAGATGCTCCCCTCTATAGATAGCTACATGATGCCCTCCTTCGCCATTTATGGTTTCACATCCTCCCCTAAATTCTTACGAAATGATCACCAGAATCCCATCCAGAATCTACAATGGACCCAGGCTACAGCACATGTGCTGTACACACACGTGTGCACAGTCTATTATCGCAGTGCACACATCCAAATCTAAGTGAAGATTTATCTATGTCATTGTACATGAACACAATGAAATATGTTCTCTGCATTTCCCCCAGGGGCAGTGAGCAGCCGCAGCGTGTTCGACGTCTTGCTCAAGGGAACTTCGGCACAAGTTCTGCAGGAAACGGAAATCGAGCCAACGACCCTCCGATTGCTAGAGGACCGCCCAGAGCCTCCCGAACCACGTCAACCTTGAAAGTGAACAGACGGAATAAAACAAATGAATAGCGTTTAAAGCCTCCACTGAATAGAATGAAGAAGATCTAACTAAAGAATGGCCGATAAAAGAACTGATCGATTAGGACAGTATTCTATTGTCTCAATGATGACAAGCGATTACTTTGAGATCACGTGTTATTCTGAAAACAAAGGAAAAGGCTTTAAAAATAAGACTTTCCCGGCGGCTCTCAGACCGGTCACCCCCGCCCCTTTTCCCCAATGTCACCTCCTGCATGGAGGGGGAGGAAAGCGGTGGAGGAGGAAAAAATCGGTGGGGGAGAGGAGTGAGGAGCCAAAACTTTTGGAACACGCACACATAAACACACAGACACACAGACACAACCACACACGCACACACACACGCACACACACACACAAGGTACAGTTATGTTGGACGCAGCTGAGATGAGTCATTTCCTGCCAAATAGTGAGCCCGTCTAATCGTGGATGTAGCCACTACTTCCTGCATTGTTACTGTATTTAATGAGGATTAAGTTGATCTGTCATGTTGCTCCGGGGCAGCCATTGCTCCGTACAGAAAAAGAGAGGGGCGAGGGTCCACAACCCCCCCTCGTCTGATACTGGGTGAGAGGAGGGGCGCCCCTTCCACAATCTGCCCCACACCAAGTGACACTATGTCAGATCAATTGGTGCTCAAAATGTCACCTTTCATGCTCAGAAAGTGATACCTCTCTAGCATGTCTCAGAACGGGCTTTCCCAATCATTACAAGTATAGCATAAAGTACACGGACCTGATTCATGCCTATCAGGAAGTTAATCATGATAAAACGTCTATATTGGTGAGAAATACTATCTAAAATGAAAGATAGCTATTCTCCCTTAGGGTTCACAAAGAGGTGATTACTGTGCCATTTATAATGTTATGGATATGGATAACAAAATGACTCTTTGCAAGACCTGGACGTTATGATACGAATGGTACACGCAGATACAATTCCAGGGCATGGATTCTTAAATTTGGTCTTATTCTAACCGACTGCAGGGTCAAGAGTGAGAGGATTCCGACAGATCTATCTCCTCTGTGCAGTTTGGGCCGAAGTGCCATCATCTGTGGTAGTTTAACACAGTGTGGTCCCCCCCAATGAAGTAGCTGCATGACAGGAGGGGCAATCCCTCATGGTGACCAGGCATCATGCATGGATGCTCTGTGTTCTTTCAAAGGCAGGAGGAGGTTTTCTCGATGCTTGTGCATCCACATCAGTTTGACGTGCACAGGCGTGCGCGTCAAGCGGCAGCCATCAGCATCAAAATCAGATCCACTTTCCACACGACAACTTTGCTCAGAACATGACTTGTGTTACAACCAGGTCTGCAATTCCAGCTGAGGGACTCGTGTGTTTAACTTGGTGGGATGAGTGTCTTCCTGTCAAAAAGGCAGTCAGGGGCGGGGGGGGTCAAGTCAGGGACTTTCAGACATTTTCAAGGGCGTTTTTAGATTTACACTTGTGTGGGTGCTTCATGGACTCGCAGAGCTATTTGGGAGTTAGTACGACACTGGTTCACTGGCATGCAACTAGTTAGGGTTCAGTCCATTGTGACTGCGTGTGAGGGTTTGAAACCGGGATGGGTTGAATAGAAAGGAGTCAAACCCCCCCCTCCCCAGGACATGCCAGGAGTCAGGGGCCCCAGGCTCCTGGCATGTCGTGGTCCGTTGCCACTTCGGTGGTCGGTGGTTACATGATGTGTCTGGTCGCACTGGTATGTTGAGGTGCGCATGCCCACTAAGAGGACGCAGCGGCTCCATGTGTGTTGAGGCGCATTATTTGGCAACAGCGGCGGTAGCGGGGAGGGCCGAGGAAGAAAAAAAAGAGGATATCCCCTGGATTTCAAAAAGCAACGATTTATCGAGGTTAACTGGAGATAGAGCGTTCCCTGGTCGATCACTGGCGACGAAGGGGTGACAAATCGGCCGAGTAAGTGGAGTGAGGTGAGCCCGAAGTTTTTTTAGCAACTGGATTTGAGGAAAGCCTTTTATTCGGACTCGTCGTGAGGAGCCAGGTTTTCCTCCACCTATCTGTGACGATAAAGAAGCTGATGGGCTGTTGAAAAGTAACACTTCTCCGCAGAGCCAAAGGTTGAGCACCGACAAGAGGTGGGGAAGGAGAGGGGGGCTGCTTTTCTTCTGACAAATTAATCTCGTTTTATCTTCTTTCTGCCTGCGAGGGGTTCGCCGCTACGATTTCTCTCCCTCTCTCTCTCTCTCTCTTTGGACTCGGATCTCCCATTCCGGGAGTCCCTTTTAACGGGGTCGGGATTATAACGCTAGATCGCCATCGGTTCATTGTGGACAGGCTCAGTCAGTGTGGGCCGGTAGTTGAAATGCATCGAGTTCTGGACTCGAAAGGTTTCCCCTCCTCTCCCGGGGCAGGGGCTGATAAGATACCCGGGTAAACATCCACAGTTTAAAAGTGGTTTATGAGAACCTTGGACTTTTGGTGGTGGTGTGTTGAAAGTTTTTGGTCCTCCTGACCCGATCGTTTCTACACCCCCCCTCCCCGCATCGGAATGCTACGTTGAGAGGTCCGGGCTCGGTTCTGGTTGTGCTGGATCATACGCGTTTGGACGTCCGCTTGCTTGTGTGTTTGGGAGACTTTTTTTAATTCGGCGTGTGAGTTCCGTCAGTTATCAATCCCCCCATCCCGGGCGTCATGCTGGCTAGCATCGCCCCGGTTCTCTTGATGCTTGTGATTGACTGCTTTTGTTGCCAGACCCGCATTCATTTATATCTTTTTTGTTTGTGCGACCCGGCTAATGTTAGCCTGCTAACTCACAACACGTTGACGAGGTGGTGTCAATAATAAGAGAGCCGGGTCGCTGCACATGCTTTTTGTGGGCTGGGTTTAGTTAGCAAAAAAAAATAGGGGGTGAGTTTCGGTGTTTAAAGAGATAGGGTAATGGTGGACGGACACGACGGGCCGATTTGAGCCCTGTGGCACCAGTGTTGGTTCTGCCTCTGTGGTAGCTAATCTTCCTACTTCTCTGTGACAACCGTGGTCTTCCTCCTCTTAAAGCTGAACGCACACACACACACCAACTCTTCCTCTTCCTCCTTCTCGCACACAGTGTACACACACACTCACACACGTCCCCCCTTCGGCTTGTGCGGCGACAGGAGTCCACACACACACACACACACCGCGTTGGGACGGGTCCGTGGTGTGTGTGGGGCTGTTCTCCACGATAAAGCACGGATCAGCCGGTACATCGTAAAATAAATCTCGTCCCGTGTAGCGTCTCGCCTCGCATCTTGTCACATGGTGCGGGGTAATCGGACGGACATGTTCAATATGCAGGAATCCTTGGGCGATTGCTGTCAGGACGACAGTGGAGAGACATTTGCTCCCCAACCAGCGTCGGTCGTTGGCCGAGAACACGATAATGCACATTGTTCAGCTTTATAGGAGTTGAAATGTTGTTTCTGGTGGGAAATCCGTAAGGCTTTTTGCTCAAGTTTGTCCTGAAGTCCGTGTCGTGTAGGATAGCCAGAACAGCACCGCCACTAGCTTGACTGTTATCATATCTGTCCGGCTCAGGAAGGGAACAAAAGGTTAATGGATCGATAAATGATTTTTTTTCTCCTCTCTCACACGTGGCAGGTCTGATCAGTCTGTCTTCTTTATGATAAAATAAATAAATAATTGAAACGTATTTATCACAAGATCATCACAACGAGAGATTATTGATTCATACGCGATTACTTCAACCTTCTTACAGGGAGGGATTAGTTAATTGGGTGGTAGGTTACATCCAGGTAGACAGCAGCACGGCGGCTTGGATCAAGTCTTGTGCAAGCTAATGTTGAGTCAGGATGATGGTATTGTGGTAAGAGGCTCGGCGTACAGGGACTTCACGGTTATTACTCTGTTTTAGGAGTTCTGGAATGAACATTCAACTGTTCATCTGAACAATGGCCTTGGAAGCTATTTGTATGTCAATAGGTCACATGGCTGCATTGCATCGACTATCATGAGCATAATGCAGGTTGTCTTTAGTTGTCCTTTTTTTTGGTGGGGGGGTGCTAACTCTACCCTAAGCTGCCAGTGCTCAGGATGTTGTTTTTTTTGTATTTAGGAGGGTGTTGCCCTTCTGACATGGGGAAAATCTGAGGCGTCCGCTATTAGTGGAAAATCGACCTAAACCTGTCCGTGATGTGTCTCTCGCAGCTAGAATCTGGTGTTTTAGCAGAGCCTCCCAGCCTGACCAGGACCATTTCCAGCCATGCAAAATGCTCCCATGCTTCAGGGTGATATGTTTCAGGGCGTTTTTAGGAAGGCCTGTTCCAGTGATCACCTACAAAGGCCGATCTGGACCTGTTGTGTAATACGCCACGTTTCTGGAAAGGACTTCTGGCCCCGTCGTAAGCTGCTGCACATGCCTGCAGAAGTCGTACGGCCGTAGTTGGGTCACCCCGTTAATGATCTCATTTGACGTATACTCCAAGAGTCAGGGGATTATTTGGCTTGACCATGTCTCTTTCATCGCGTTCACACTGGAATTAAGCTCTGAATACAGCTCTAACATGTCTGAGGTTGACGAGAGTTGAGGTTGAGCGCCGACACGAAGCCACACATCACCATCCCCCTTGAATATGTCTCTGTTGTTGTGGGGCAGTGGTGGCTCAGTGGTAGAGCGAGTGCCGCCAAGTCGGGCGTCACAGGTTTGATCCCAGCGTGGCGCATCAGGAAAGGGCATCGGGCCTTGAGCCCTCGTGCTCGGTAAATCTGAGGGATGGGTTTTAAAGTCCCGAGTGGTCGCGGGACTAATGAGGTGTTGTACGACGTCAAGTCCATTTGCCGTGAGCTGAAGCACGACTAGATTATGTCAGAATCCACTGCTGGACAAGTTGATGTGATCGGTTCTGCAGAGCTGTGGCAGGAGCAGCACCACTGGGAACAAGGAAGAGTTCTGGGAGAACTCTCAGAAATAGGTGTCCGGGGGTGGGGGGGTTGTGTCTGCTGCTACATGAACAGAGCGCTGTGCACAGTGGCTGCCGCCGCAGCCGAACGGCGACGGTGGTGTGTAATCCGTCAAGAGGCTGAATGCATGGTGAATGCATGGTGAACGGAGCCTAATGTGAGTGATGGCTCACATGATCCCCGAGTGACTAGATAAGGAATCGTTTGAGGACACGAAGGAGCGGGAACTCGCCACGATATGAGACGAGTACAGATGGAACGCATGTTGAGACTGGCGGAGGCCTGATAATGACAGAGGCCCATTGCCAAGTCCCCGCGCACATATTTGGAATCGATGAAGGCCGCAGATGATCCAAGCCTGCTCGCAGAGGGATGACAGGGTGACTGCAATGAATGGAAGACCTCTCTAAAGAGGTCTGCGTGCAGTCGTAGGCCCTGATCGGCAAGATGAGCGGCCGTCCTCCAGACTGCGTTGGCAGTCCTGGGTGATCTATTGATGCTAACGTAGGACAGGGAACCTACCCCTAAAAGTCACAAAGCGGAAACGCGCTGGATTACTGAGGTGTGGTCCGCGTTCTTCCAGGGTGGTGACCCGAGCCCGCGTTGTCTTTTTCAAGCCCCGACCTTCTCTGTTCCTGTTCACCGTGTTTGATAAAGAACTCAAAACGGTTGCAGTTAGCATGGGCATGACCTCTGAGGGCCGAACAGCCTCGGGCAGTTTTAGCTCGAGCGTTGTCTGACTTGAGTGCCTATAGCGGCTGATCCATTGATCTGTGAGCGTTGCAAAGTCTAAAGGGTGTTTGTTTGTTTGCGGTTTCCTTCCAGTTTTAGCTGGAGAGGGACTTTCGGGCTGCACGTGATGCGCGAGGTTCCCACCGCGCTCCTCGTATGGCCAGCAGCGGGTGCTCGGAGGTGCTCCTCCGCCATGTTGCCGTCTCTGCAGGCTCGAAGGAAATGTATGTGAGCTGCCACAGAGATGAAACGTGAAACCTGTTGGCCATTGAGATCCAGTCCCCGCCGTTACAAAGATAGGGTCAATGTCCATGTGGGGTTGGCTGGGTGGGGGGGGTGTATTCTGGAAGTGGGTCTCCAGCCAGCAGGTCAAAGATGTTTGCACGTACAGAAGGAGTAAAGCCTCAGGAATGAGCTCACCAAAAATCAGGGCAAGAGTGGATGTGACGTTACTGCAACCCCACCCTTTTACTACCCTCACCACATTTAAGATCTTCATCGCAGACTCAGAAATGCCATATGGCGTCTCTCAGCTCCATTACTTTTTAACCCCACCCGGCCCCCTCCTCTATTTTTGCTTGGACTGAATGATGTCTTTCTCTGATCCTGAACCTAAAGGGTTAAAACCTGCTTCAGCTCTCTCTCTCTCTCTCTCACACACACACACACACACACACATACACACACACACACTAGCCAACCGGTTCAGACTGGTTCTCGGGAAAAGTGCTTTGTGTGTCCTGCTGAATCCTGGGAAGGGTCATGTCATGTGTGTCTCAGTGATGTCAGAGTATTGGGGGGGGCTTAGTCAGCTTTCTCCTATCAGATGACTGATCTGTGTGCTGGGTTCTGACTTGGTCTGTGTGTGTGTGTGTGTGTGTGTGTGTGTGTGTGTGTGTGTGTGTGTGATGTACAGGTACAGTATGGGTTGATGAGAGCTCTGTGTGCTCGTCGCTGCCGCAGCCATTCTCAGAGGTGGCATCGGGACGAGGATGTGTGTTCGGTCTGTGGCGCTGAAAGTGGCCCCAGATTGAGGGGTTTTCACTGCCTCTTTCTGTGTTGTTGTTGGTCTTTTCAAACCAATAACTTCCTCTAAACCGCCCCCGGGCAGACTGTGGGTCTAACACCCATAGTGCCCTCTTTATTTTTAGAGGGAGAGAACAGGACGGGGTCCCCTGGTCTGTGGCGTGTTATCTGCCATCTCACACCATCACAGCCTTTCTCCCTGCAAGTCTTGTTTCAGCCTCGATTAGCAGTGGCTCAGGCTGTCAGAGGATGCCGGCTGTGGAAGTTCTTCCTTGTTGTGTGCACCGTCCTCCTGTTTTCCATCTGTCTGTGTCTTACGGTATGTTCGTGATTTTGTGTGGATGGATGCGGGGAGGGGTTAAAATCAGCTAGGACGAGGAGGGCTTGCACCAGGGTGTGTGTGCGTCCATGCGTGCACGAGTACGTGGGTGTTTGTGCTAGTGTGTGTGTGTGGGGTGCACGGTTGTGTGTCCGTGTGGGCAGCCCAACCCATCATCTCAATGTCAATACCACGTCCATCTTAACAGAGTGAGCCACTGTTTTTCTGTCTGCCTGTTTTGTTGGCATGCCAACATCTGTGGGGATTGAATCTATGAGACAGTCTTGTAGCGCAGGTTAGCCATAATGGCTCAAACATTCTGTGGTTTCCTTTGGACGAGAGGGGGAAAATGTTGCATGGCAGCTAATGAATGTAGGAGCTATGGCTCTATTTACACGTTCCTTTCCTGCATTTAAACTGCCAATCAGAACTTAGTTTGGAGCAAAACAAAGCTTTGCGTCTGCAGGGACTTCTCTCCGACCCCTGCCTTGCACCTGATGGAAGTGCCAATTTGATGTTGGCCCTTGTCAGTTTGTCTCGGTTTTCCCTTTTTTTTGGCTGTCGCCTTGTTCGGGGTGAGCGGCACGCCAGCTGTCCCGTATTTTGACGGGTGTCACGGAGCGTGTTGTGTCTGAGAGTTCTTAAACTCCTCCCGTCCCTCGCAGCGGGCTCTTTGTAGGATCTGTCAGTTCTCTCTGAGTCGATGGCAGTCAGTGCCAGTGTCAGTGCTGCTGAAATACAGAATCCTCTATATAAGGGCTTAGGCACTTTCTAATCAAGGCAATATGGCCGTTATGGGCTCCATTGAACTTGGCTCATGTGCAATATTCAGTAGGTATGTTGGGGATCTCCCAGAAATGACCCTGGGACCTATCCAACCCTACGAACTAGGCCTTACCAGTCTACTCCTACTAGGCTTTAGATCCAGAAAACTTTGACATGACCCATCCTTCCATGTATCGTAGTGGGATTTGGGGATGCCATAGCTCACTGGTAGAGCACATGCTTCAGGAACTGATGAGCCAGAGGCTCCGGGTTTGAACACATCACCGGGTGTCAGGAAGGACCTCTGGCCTTAATACCTCCAAGCTCCATCTAAGTCTAGGTCTGTGTCCACCCCCACAGTGGGAGGACTCATAGGGACACGTCAACCAGACATGTAGTTGACACGTCAGGAGGTAGGCCAGTTATCTGCTAGTTAGAAGATTGGTGGTTCAATTCCTGGTTCCTTCAGAAAGTGTGTCAAAGTGCCCTTGAGCAAGACACGGAACCCCTGAGTCCTCAAGCCCTAAATAGGAATGGTGACATATCCAGGGTGTTTCCACCGTTGGAGCCACGCTGGAACCTATTCCAGCGTGGCTCCGTGACCTGACTTTGGATAAGAGTTGGGGTGCGGTAGAGTGCCTGCTTTCAAGTCAGCCGTAGCGAGTTCGTATTTCGCTGCGGAGCATCAGGAAAAGGGCGTCTGGCCTTAATCCTCCCATGCTCGGTCAAGGTGAGTGGTCGCTAGACTAGAAGAGCCCTATATAAGAACAAGTCCATTGACCATTTCACCAGGAGAGGTCGAGGATGGATGTCTAAATTGATAACAAGCATATATTCCCCAACACGTTTAAGAAAGTCCAGTCTGACTCATTTGAGGGATCACTTGTGCATCACCAGCAGTGAGAGGTGATGAACTTCTGGGACTCCTAAGTGGGGTGTAAAGTCTGACGCGTATTCGGGGTAATCATATTTTCCGTATCGGCCAGCGGCGAGTAGAAGCTTGGGATGCCTCTGTGCACGTTGAGGAAGTCTATCAGAAAGAAGTGTGTGATGAAGAAGAGCATGCACAACAGGAAAAGAGTTCCAAAATGTCCTATCTGTTGCAGTGATGTTCAGTCCCTTGCTGGAGGAACAAGGGTCTTCAACTCGGAAATGATTCAATGTTCTTTTTTCCCCTCTCAGTCGCTGTCTTATCAACACGTTTCTTTGTGAATGCTTGACAAGAAAGAGAGCTTATTCATCAAAAAGTCTCTTTCCTTCAATTGCATTGACTGTACAAAACTGATCACAAGTTGATGTTTTTGCCAGCTGTTTATTGGGTCAGATGCCAGCTTTCTTGACTTCTTGTGACTGAGGGTCTTGCTTGCGGCCCTGCCAGTAACACAATATGGCCTTGATACTGGAAAAAGGCATAGACAAGGAATTTGTGTGACTTGTCAGTTCTGATCTGCCAGTTCAATACTGTTTGACTTTTTGACTGAGGCAGATTAGTAATCTATTTCTATTTCTTCTCTGGCCAGGGGATGTCTGAGGAGGCTGGTCGCCAGACACGCAGCCAGAAGAGGGCGCTGGAGAGGGAGGCTGCTCCCCCCACTGCTGAACCCTGCGCTGCTGCGAATGAAAACAAGAAGCCTAAACTGGACCAGCCTGAGCAAACGAACCTATCGGAAATCCCACTTAAACCTGATCCCAGGCTGTCACAGGACGGCCAGAACCGGACCAGGATCGGATCCGAACGTGATGCAGCCCAAGAGCCGGAACAGAGCCATTTGCCATTGCCTTTAGTGTTACCCCTAACCTCTCAGCCAACAAAGGATGACCGGGAGAGCAACCCGAGGCTGCAGACGCCTGAGCCCAGCGCAGACAATCGGACTGACCGCAATGACCGGGCCAACAGAGTGAAGGTGGAGCCAGCTGTGGATACAAGGACCCGGGGCCGGTCATCCGAACCAAAGGTGTCCAGTAGCATGTTGGCTGCTGGAGAAGTGAAGGCCACCATCAAAGTGGAAGTCCAGACCGGAGAGCAGCCGGTAGACATGAGCACTTCTAGAGGGTGAGGAAAGACTTTATCAATGTTTATCTCAAGCAAAAATCCACGAAATGTTTGATGCTTGACAGATGCATGAAATAGTTTGCCAAGAGTGAACGTTGTTTGAGTGCAGGGTTCTCATGCATCCTGCAAATCCCAGAAATATATTGTATAGACGGGTTTTCCAGTCATGCAAGATACCCAGACAAGGATCAAATTGATCAGATATCCTGGGAAGTTTATCGAGGTCGTGTAAAACCGTAAAGTTAGGTTATAAAATAGTCTTTTCACTTGCTGAGAGGGCATGTTTTTGGCATAATGTGTAGCTGAGATTGGAAGAGACATAAGGGGGCCGTGGTGGCTCAGAGCGTGCACTTCGAGAACTGACAACCCAGAGGCTACGGGTTCAAACCCATCAGAAAGGGCATCTGACCTTAATCCCCCTGGCTCCATCTAAGTACATGTTCAGCCTCGCAATGTGGGGACTAATGGTGACATGTAAAACGGGCCTCTCATGGAGAGAATATCACCACTGTAACGGGGGTGGTGTGTTTAGTGACCAGCTAGCAACTGGCTGGTCAGTGATACTGAATCACATCATATTCTCTCGTGCATATCCAAGCAAAAGTCGTGGACAATGTCTCTAAAAAGTCCTGGAAAAAGGGTTTCCTAGAAAGAGCGGTAAACACTGAACATCCTCCATGCTCTGGCCGAAAACCTACAAGTGAGTGTCCTTAGATCCCACTCGTGTCTGGATGTTTAACAGCACCCAAAAGTCACACGAGGGCAACATGAGGACAGAATAACAATAGTAAGTCCTCAGTGAAATCTACGAGTGATGAAGACACAGAAGATGTTTGCCAATGAGCCCCCCCCATTATTTCTTAAAAAGCAAAAGAGAAACACAGGAGCACCCTGTTGCATGAGGGCTCG
>OMLC01064200.1:0-11272 GCA_900302585.1 Regalecus glesne | reverse complement strand
GAGAGAGACAGAGAGAGATAGAGAGAGAGACAGAGAGAGAGAGAGACAGAGAGAGATAGAGAGAGAGACAGAGAGAGAGAGACAGAGAGAGAGAGAGATACAGAGAGATAGAGAGAGAGACAGAGAGAGAGAGAGACAGAGAGAGAGAGAGAGAGAGACAGAGAGACATACAGAGAGAGAGACAGAGAGAGAGAGAGACAGAGAGAGAGAGACAGAGAGAGAGACAGTGGTCAGTGTCACTGTGCTCTAATTAAAGATGATAGATGTTTCTGTCAGAGGCATCAGGCTGTGGAACACCAGTCCCCACAGAGGAAACGCCCCCAACACACACGTACCTCTGCCACCATCCTTGACAGAAACAGCAGCTGGTCCTCATCCAGCTTCACAGGTCTCTTCTTTTTCTGGAGTAGACAATGTTTTGGGATGTTATCCAACTGAACTGACCTGACCTGAGCAGTAAAACACATAATGCAGCAAAACGCTGTCATCACGATGAGACAACACAACAACTCACACACTCACATCACCTGTGACCTTTTCTTTGTTGGCTGTTGATTTAGGGTGGTGAAAATCTGCACCCCTGGAAGAAAGGAGGAGGTCCCCATGACCCCCAGGCACACCCCAGCCCGCTTTGGGCTGTAGACGCCCTGTGGGAAGCGACACAGCGTTTCAGTTCACAGCAGGTAGTGAACTCCTGGTAGTGAAGCCAGCCAGCTTGGCCACAGTCCCCTGCAGTACGTCTGCACACCACTAGAGAGAGAACTTGGATAAGCCAACTCAACGTAAAGCATCCCCCACAATGCATTCTTCCACCTCCGCTTGCTCAACACTCTACTAGACAATGCCGTTTTATTTCGTTCATTTTGATAGTTTATTAAAGAATAAAGAAGTGTTCCGCAAATATCAATATCCAACTCGCTAAACATCACCGAATCTTGAGTTTGTACATTGTTAATTGTGTATTTTTTATCTGAACTGTTATCCATATTGTGCCCTGTTGTCAGTGTTCATCTTGAATGTACGTTTTGTGTGCAGCCAAAAGTAAACTCTCCATTTCCATCTCTGGTTTACTGTTATCTCAGCATAGCTGCTCCTGTTTTGTATTGGCTTGAATAGTGTGAACACCCAGTGGTCTTTGTCCTACCTCTGGGTATTCTCTTTACTTCCACATCTGGCTGACCTCTTCCCCTGCAGCAGCAGGCTTTTCTTCATGACCTCTTCATCGAGCCAACAAACTTTTCGAGCCGACTTTGTGGGATCAATGTCTTAAGACCCTCCCTGATGGGAGGAGATGGCGGTGTGCATATCTGGCGGTTGTCTTCTGTTTGTCTCTAATGAAGCTGTGTGTAAATGTTCAAGTCAACAAGAATGTGAAGATGAACAATGCACTGGCTTCATCATTGATTCAGTTAAGACCTTCCTTCTCATTGGATGTTGGAACTATGTTCTTGAGGGGTGCTGGTGTAAATGGGGGAGGGGTAGGTGGCTCCACCCCTTGCTATGGTATAGCCTCTTTCCTGATGCCCCAGCAGCCCCCCTGGACAGTGCTGAGCTCTCACTGAGCCCAGCCCAGGGCTTTATTTCCAAATAACCTCAGAAGTATGAAGCTATCGTTATTCTGTTATGACTAATGGTAGTTATCCAGTCTTAAGAAAGCTAGAGTAGAATTTTAATGGTCACAAAGCTTCTTCATTATTGTGACAGTGAAGGTCACACTAGGTATGTCATGTGTGAACCGTCACACCTGACTGCTCACATCAGTCAGGACATCTTGAAACTCTTTAATGACAGTCTTAAAATCAAAGCTCATTAGGCCAGCGTAGACCTGTGAGGGTAAAGGTACCTGTAGGGAACAGGAGCAAGAGACCGCCCCTGAATGAAGGCCTGCTCGTCCACGGTCATGTGTCTTCCAAATAAACGGCGTGGACCAGAACATGAGGCCGACTGCAGATAAAAGCCCAGAGAACTAGTTGGCTGCAGTGGGCTCAGCTCTCAGCCTCCCTCTCAGATGCTCAGCTGGCTCACAGAGGCTGTGAAGGGAAATCAAATAACTGCTTTGTGACATCACCTTGACTAGAACCAAGAGGGCTGTGGTAGCTCGGTGGTAGAGTGGGCTTCAGGAACTGATGAGCCCGACGCTGTGGGTTCAGATAAGATAAGAGATTCCTTTATGAGTCCCACTGGGGGAAATGGCGGTGTAACAGCAGCCAGTGTAGAGCACAGTACAGAGATATGACATCTGCAGATATGCTGCAGGGCATCAGGAAGGGCATCCGGCCTCAAACCCCTGACTTCCATCCACGTCTGTCCACCCCACAGCGTGGGGACTGGTGGTCACACGTACAACAGACCTTTCACCTTGACTAGAATCACTCACCTCATGGACCCCACCAGCTAGCTAACCGGGTCAACAGCCGCACCATCCAAAGGTTCTATTCCCGTGTGTCTGTTTCTCCATCAGACTGCATACATGTGGGGATCATGTTAGTATGTTTGTGTTCCCATTAAAGGGGAACCAGTTCACCTGGATCAGAGGTTTATTCAGACACGTCTCTGAATAAACCTCTGATCCAGGTGAACTGGTTCCCCTTTTAGTGACTCTCTCCTGGATTATTGAGCAGCCTCAAGACACGTCACACCCTTCAGTGAGCTCAGACCTGTTGACTCGTGTCCTATTCTATGAATGAACCTATGAGCTGCAACATAGGTGGCACCACATGTGTGGACAGGGGTCAACAGGTGGAGTGTGTGACGTGCTGTGAGCAGGCGGCAGGCTTTTTATTCCTGACAACCACATGACGGCTCTGAGGGCATGTTGTCTCCATGTTGGGAAGAAAAGTGTCAACGTCAGACGGATTCAAACACCCGTTCTTTATTTAAAGGACAGTTTGGTGCAGTAAAGGGAGGCCCTGCACCTCTACCTTCAATGTCTGTCTGGATGCTGGGATCTCCTCAGAGGTGGAGACAACAAAAGGTTTTTTCTTTGAATGTCCACCGTCTCCCTGCGGCTGTCGTGTCCTGTCGGTCAGACGCTGTTTCTGTCTCATCCACGCTCGCCTGCTTTGTCTTGATTGAGGACGGCAGGCAGAGGACGGGGTGTCTAATGGACTCCAGCAGTTTTAATGAGACAAATCTGGGCTGTGGGGCTGACATTTTGAAATAGTCCTTGTGAATGATGGTGTCAGCAGTCACCTTTTCTAAAGCCTCAGCAGGAGGAGCCCTGTAATGATGGAGGGAATTAAAATGGCCTCCAAGGCGAGGGATGGAGGAGCTGCAGGATTAGAACGCAAAGCCACACTTCTCAAAAGAGACCCCCTCCACCATGCACACACACACACACACACACACACACACACACACACACACACACACACACACACACACACACACACACACACACACACACACACACACACATGGGTTGTCTGTTGTCCTGACAGTCCAGCCCGTGTGTGTTCACGGTGTTGAGTGCTGAGATTTGACCCCGTGGTTCAGTTCAGTTCCTTCTGATCACTCATCTCATCGTCCTCTCATCCCCGTCCTGTGTGTGGGCAGATGGAGACAAGCTCTGCTGTCATTACAAACTTAATAAGAGCACAAGTGAGACGGATGAGAGGAGCACTGCTCTTTTAATTAACTCCTGTCCTGTGGCGATGGTGGGACAAGGAGCTGCTGAGGGAAACAACAAGATGTTTCCTTTCCTATTGGTCCCTTTCTGTTTCGTTATCCCCGCCCCCAAAACACAGACACACCTTCCCTCTGGATCATGAAAAGCACTCTGGGACCCAATTACATCCAAGGCCGTGTTACAGGCACAGCAGGCCCGCTGGAAACTCGAGTTGAGTTTCCTCTTGGCTTCCCTGAGAACCTGCTGGAGACGACCTTCACTTGATTGCATTTTGAATGCCCCCCCAAACAACTGCCTCCGTCCTCCTGCCTCTGCCCCCCGCCGTGCTCACAATGGAAACAGAAGGTGAGAAAGTAAAACTGTTCTTAGTGTCTTCTCCCTTTTGGTTGGACGTGGAACAGAGACGCTCGAGTCCTCACACGTCTCCGTCACATTGAGCGTCTTTGTGTGGGCCGTGGCCATGAGGGGCCTCACAGGATGCATTCTGTGTGTCGGGCCTTGTGGAGGTTTAAAGCCTGGGAACCTTGTGCCTTTTGAAACTGGGATGTTGATAGGAATCTATTCAGTAGTGCTGAAGAAGACTCTCGAGCTAGCCAGTCTCAAGGCTGCTCTTCATGTCCGTCAGCTGTAGACTGACACTGTGATGTTACCAGATAACGTAATTCAGATGAATTATGTCCTTATTGATCCATTTGGCCATATTTGATAACTTCCTGCTGCCATCGTCTGTAGCAACAGCCATTCACTGTAAACACTGCCTTGAAACACTATCTTCATTGATGCCAGCAGGGTCCAGCGATTGGTCCGTTGTCACCCGTCACCATCAGTCCCCATACCGGAGGGTGGACAGGGACTTAAATGGAGGTTGGGAGCTTAAGGCCAGATCCCCTTCCTGACGCTCTATGAGGGTTTGAACCCGCGGCCTCTGGCTCATCAGTTCCTGAAGCGTGCACTCTACCACTGAGCTGCTGTGGCCCCGGTCCACCATCTCTGTCTGGTATTCTGATGTAATGACTCCTGCAGAATAAATGCTTGAACTCCACCACTAAAGAAGGAGGAAGACAAAGAGGACGAAGGAGCTCGCACGTTTCCTTTTTACAAATGATCCGGGCTACCGATGGATTAGCTTCTCATTGTGTCCCTACTGCTGTGGTGCACAGCTTAGCAAAGCATGCTGGTGTTACGGCAAAACCTGTGAGCGTAGAAAACGAGGACCTGCATGTGAACGCCGTGCACGTTCAGGATCACATTGCTGACAGGAGAGGAGGGAGATGGAGCTACATAGTGAAAGAGGAGCTCCTTTCAATGCACTGCACGGGGGTGTCCGGACCATTCATAACACTTCTCAGTATTCTTCGTTTCTCGGGCTGCCTCAGGTGTCGGGTATGGACCGCTAATCTGGGAAGACTGCTGCTGATTGATCTGGCCAAGGTCAGAAGCAGTGATTTCCTCTTCCTGTCGACGTGGGAGGACTCCTCCATGACAGCAACTGGAGCATCGCCTCAGATGAGGGCTCATGGCTGCTGTTTAGCCATGTGACGGAGCTAAGGTACTGCTGCTGGGGCAAAACAGGCCAGAATCACTATTTCTCCATGGGAGGAAGAAAAGCAGCCGATGTCTTTTTGAATGGATCAACAGTGAACGGATACTGAAGATGGGCTGTTTGTTCCGACGTGTTGCTTCTGAACCAACCTTTCACTGGGCTCATCCGTCCAGCGTCACCTGACAAAACGTGAAGGGACACATGAGTAAATACATTTACTTCTATTAGCAGACGTAAGAATGTGGAGTGTATTGCAGCATCCATTGTCTCATGTGCCGGCTCCCTGTGGACGGCATGCCTGCTAACAGCTCATCCGCCATTGCTTAGGGGTCTCATTTGGTTCTAAAAAAAGACTTTATGCTGTCAAACTCAGACATCCCATGCGATGGAAGGCCGGTGGGCATGGAACTGTCGGAGCTGCTCTCAAAGCTGCAGCAGTGCCTCGTTTCTCTCGTCCAAACTTGTGGTGGGTGGAGTGGAAGAACAAAGGCAGGCTTGTTGTTTGGAGGCCTCGATGATTCTTTCATTTCTCCCTCGTCTGTCCATGTTCATTATGAGTTGAGGCTGTGTGGACTGGTGTGTGTGTGTGTGTGTGTGTGTGTGTGTGTGCGGCCCCAGGACGGTGACTCACTGTTCAGATCCAGATTCACCGAATGTCAGGGACTCTGCTTTATCCTTCAGGAGCCCCTCTTAATGCACAAGTCATTAGAAATAGGGATTCATGTGTTTCTGGACTTGTCAGACATTTGACCCCATGCCTCTAATGAGGGATAATGAAGCTGTAGGGAACAGAGCAGGCTCACTTGGAGAAAGCAGAGCAGGATTTACAGACCAGCGGTCCTGCAGGGTGTCTGTCTCCATACTGCACAGCACTGCTGGGTCCTCCATCACTGACTGACATGTACTGTGTCAGTCCTCAGACAGAAGAAGAAGCTTCATTCATGTGTGATTATTCCCACAGAGCACGGCAGGTCTGAGCCGTCCTGCTGTGCAGGGGCAGTGAGTCACTCAGTGCTTTGCTCAAGGACACTTTGATACTCTTTCTATTGGGCCAGGGATCCAACCACCAACATTCTGACCATCTAACAACTGGCCTACCTCCTGAGCTTTGCTGTCCCTCTCAGCTAAAGCTCATGGATGGAGCTTGGGGGACTAGACGCCCTTCCTGACACCTTGCGGTGGGTTCGAACCCACAACATCTAGCCCATCAGTTCCTGAGGCTTGTGCTCTACCACTGAGGCCCCACGGCTGTGCTGACCGCTATGATGTCGTCCATCTGCCCCAGAGGGTCACCAGACATCCCAGTTCACCACATCTCTGTGGGTTGTGGTGACGGGTGAGACCAGCTCGTTGTGCGTGGCCGGAGACATGTGTCCTGGATCTGATGGTCCACTGGGCTTTACTGCTCCCCACGGCCCTCAAGTCCCCCACTAGCATTCACAAACCTTAAGGTTCCCACATGCAGGTGGAAAACCACAGCAGCCCAATGGCAGAGAGGAGATTCATAAGATGAGATCTGCAGCCAGTGTCCTGCTGGTCGACTGACCTCCAGGTCCAGTCGTTCACCTCAGCCAGAGGAGATGTCACGTGTTGGCACATCCTGGATGAGTACCGGACAACGAAGCCATGTTGGCCGGAGGACCGAGGCTCGTCTCCTCCTCTGTGGAGGAGGTGAAACTGCTCGTACATCAAACTGCAACAGACATTGTAGAGTCCGACTGTAGTCCCGAGCTGACGGGTAACTTCACTACGTCGGCCCAAAGAGCTGTGCCGTCAGGAGCTGGGCTCCTGGTCACACAGGGCAGAGAGGTCGAGGGACAGGGGTCAGACCAAGTGAAGATGCTGGAATGGGCAGAAGATGTCTTCAGGCCCACGGCAGTGAAAGTGGATGAAGGCTGCAACAGAGGGTGGTCCCCAACCCTGTTGGTTCTCCCTACCGTTGGACTGTGGCGCCCCCTCACATGGAGCGTGTGGTGGCTGCAGGCTCATCAGCCTCCATGTCAGAGGCAGGCGTCCTCCTGCCAGGAGAGCCACGAGGACCCAGGAGGAGGACGGTCATGCTGGATCCTCAGGGACTCCTGCAGATGCTGATGGACGTATTGTGGAACATTATGATTCTGGGCTTTTCCTCCATCTCCGTGTCCCTCAGGGGCTTTTCTCTGCTCTTGTGGTCTTTTGTGTCCGGAAGCCTCAGACGAGGTGCGTAGGGTCCCTGGAGCTGGAGGAGAAATGGACGGAATTACTGAGCAGATAGGAAGAAAAGGCCAGCTTACCAACGCTGTCTTCAGGAACCGTCCCTTGTCAGCTCCATCTTAACCCACAACCTCCCTCATTACCCCGACGGAGCCAAAGGTCTGATGGCTCCTTTAGCAAACAGCTTGTAACTGAATACAGATGTGTTGGGCTCATTGTGGCCAACCCTCTGCACCGTCCTCATCTCTCGTACGCTTCTCGTTCACTGCATCTGGCAGCAGCATGCACACATCGGCTCCTCGGCTAGTCCAACAGAATGGTTAATGTGTGCCCTGAAGTGCTGCGTGATCCCTCTGAGGTGAACACACTCACAGCTCTTCTGGTTTCCTGGCTGGATAATTAGCCCTAGAAATAATCCCTGGTATGAATAATAATCTGCGTGGGGAACAACTTGTAAGTGCGGGCGACGGGGTGGATGTGGACGCTGAGGGGAAGGAGTTTATCAAACACAGCTTGGAGAATGTGCAGGGAATGAAAGAAGTCCATCATCTTAATGTGAGACAGCAGTCCTGAGGAGAATAAATAACCAATCACCACATCATGCCGGGAGAACAAATGAGCATGACACACAATTAGGCAGGGTCACATTCTGCAGAGCTGTGGAAGAGGCCTGGCTAATGAGCTGTGTGTGTGTGTGTGTGTGTGTGTGTGTGTGTGTCAGAGGGAGAAAGGGTAAGTGGGAGATAATAAAGCAGATATCAGAGTGGTAACGTACATGTGGAGACAGCCAAGAAGGACCAACGTTGGCGGCTTTCTGAGGCAGCTCATGGTTATTAACTCTTCCATCATACGAAGGAGGGATGGAGATGCAGAAGGTTGTGGAGCGAAGCACTTCTGTGGCGGTGCATTAAGAGCCAACAGAATTGGATTGGCTCCCAGGAAGGTGACTCCTCACCGGGGTTTGGCTTTTCCCCTTGACGGCAACACTCCGCTAGGAAAATCAGATTCCAACTACCATTCATTCTGAATCTACACAACTCCTGCTTGGAAAAGCTACACAGTGAATATTTCAGTCTCCAATCTACAAACAAACAGAACAAGAACCCGACACACCATCAACCAAGGGGCTGTCAGGAGCCGGGAACTGGAAGAGGAAAGTCCTGAACGGTGTGCTGCTGGACGTGCACATGTCCACATGCTGTTTGGACCGTCACACAGCAGGCCCAGTCCCATCAGGACCCTTCACACAAGCATAAACCTCCATCTTGTCCCATGTCCGGTGGTGGACACGGCCCTCGTCATCACCGACACAACCAGAAGGAGAATAAATGGAAACAGGCCCAGCGTTTGGAACCCACATGACACATTGATGACTGCCAAGCAAGCATTCACGATTTCCCTCCATTTATCTAACAGCTGCTTTCCTACCATGGAACCCAGACGTGGACGTGTCCACTGAGGGCCCCATGACAGAGGATGGTGAGGATGGAAGGCATGCAGAGCGGCCGGCTAGAGAAACCGAGTGAGAAAGCAAAAGTGGGAGATGTCTGAGTCTTGGACACGGGGCCGTGGAGAGACGGGACACTGTCATGTCCACAGGGCTCGTTCATTAAGGTCTGATGATGAAAAATGTGCTAAATGTTGAAATGTTGGCATGAAACCAAGGCAGGTAATGGAGGAAATAGCCGGTGCACTCATACTCTGACATAAGAAGCCGTTTCAAAATGGATCCAGTTGTGACATCAGATGGAGGCGAGTGCTCAAATCCAGCCAATCAGAGCACGCCGCCACTGTCTGAAGGCAGAGACGGTGTGAGGTGATTTTCCCTCTCTTCCTCCCTCTCTGTCAACCTCCTCCTCGTTCAGTGGGCGGTCATTTGTGCCTCTCTCCCCTAAAGATTCAAGTCCAGATCATTATCTTGCTGATTGTGACCCTCAGTCTAGCTCCGTGTCCCTGGTCAAAGAAACACCTCGTGCCACTCTCCTCTTCATTTTGTTCTTTCCAAGGCTAATCGACCCTCCGGCACCTGCAGCCGCCAAGTGAATATCAACAAGTCATAATGAGTGACCTTCGCTAACAGCAGTCTTCCTCCTCTCTCTCTGAGATAGTGCTCGTGAAAAACGGATGAAATGTTCGACTCGTGACAAAAGAAGCATCCCTGAAAGGAGACACTCAAATACTATGAGGGGGGGAAAAGGTTAATGGCAAAATGGAGACATTCCAGAATTGATTTTATAAATGCTGAGGAAACTCTGTCGTGTGTCTTCAAGCCAGCATGTCAAACTAAAGCCTGGCCAGTATCAACCACCAAGTGTACCATGGGCCTATTCCCACTGCCCGGGGCCTGATGAACCAGATGCACTGACGTGGAGCAGTTCAGGAGGAGAGAGGCTGCTTGACAAAGCCACTACAGCTCCCAGCACTACCACAGTGACTGGGAGGACAGGTGGACATAGAGGCTTTATGTCCAGGTAACTGGTGTCCAGCTGGAGGCTCTGACTAACACGTTCCCCATGGAACATCTCCCCTTAACAGTATGGGAGGGACGACGCTTATTTGCCCTCCCCTGTGGTCATCAGCCGTGGGACACCACAGGCAGCCGTCCGCTCTCTGTCATGACTCCCACAGAGTCAATTAGTCAGTCTAGTCAGAACTAGTCAACTCAGTGGGGGAGGGGCATTCCAGATCTGCGTAGAGACGGATCAGTTACTCTACAGACGTCCTTGTCATGAGACGATGAAAGCCAAGGCCCAGCCACATGCTGCCTCTGCTAGCTTCCATCCAGTCCTGGAGCCTCATTCTAGGGAGATGGAGGCCGGGCGCACCAAGAACCACCACAATGACCTTTCCACAAGACATTGCAGAGGAGAGGCAATAAACGTAATGAAAGAAGCAAAGGCAATCAAAGTGCTGTGTGTGTGTGTGTGTGTGTGTGTGTGTGTGGGGTGTGTGGTGGAGATGAGCCTGACTAGGGGCACACCAACTCCATATCCCTCTAATCCCTCTGTGATCGCCGAGCAACGCCTGCGTGCTCCGTCTCATCATCCTCTGCTAGCGCTCCGCGGCTAATTCACGCTAAAGGACAGCGGGCGTGCACGCACACACAGCCCCAGACACACGTACACGCCAGGACAGGCACATGTGATGGCTCTCATGTGAAGACCACCGGACCAACTGAAAGTTATGCACTAAAGAAGACGTGCATGATGCTCTCTGCACGCTCGATACCCTGAGATGACAAGACCTAACGTCAGCACAGACTGGTGCAGCCTCAACACACACAGACGCTGTTTCCTCACAGCAGCCGGGGAGACAGTCATTAATGCCCTTTGTCTGACACACAGGCAGCTGCCTCTCCTTTCAACACAAACCCACACACTGCTCACTGCATACACGTGCAGAATCATCATTATTAGTTCTCTTAGTTGGTCTGAGGCGGCGGCAGCAGCCGCCGGCACTTCACTTTTACAAGCAGAGTTTGCTGACCACAGAATGACAAGGAAGCTTTCCCTAAACCAATTAGTGAGGCGTCAGCACCGCTGATGCCAAACCTTAAAGAGGACCTGCAGAGACGTGTTCTCATTCCAGCCATCAGCACACACGTGTGCACTCCCACGTGCAGCTGCACCACCACATCCAAATACTATTCACATTAACACAAACGTGCATGGACATATGCATGCATCCATACAAAGAATGGCACAGCCGAGAAGGGAACACTTGTCCAAACTCCAAACCCAACCAAACACATGGAGCGAGGAAAAGAAGAACACAGGAGACTCCATACAAAAAGAGAGGACATCTTGGAATACAAATGTAGAGAACGGCTGTGGACAGCTGATACCATGCAATGGTTTTCTATCTAGTTCAGTGTACATACTGGATATACTGGATATACTGGATCTCTC
>OMLC01064195.1:1930-13742 GCA_900302585.1 Regalecus glesne | reverse complement strand
ATGGTATATCCACATCATCTCTTAACAACCATATGAAGAGTAGTACAAATATCAACTGAGTTGACAAAACCTTCAAAACGGGGCTCAACCAAAAGATGAGAATCACAGGAGAAAAGCTATCATTTTCGTTGTGAGGCTAAGTTCGACAACGCAGATGTTCAGAAACATCTATAATCCCTACCAAAACTTCTGTTGACTTTGGAAACGCTCACAAAGATGTTGAGGCTGAAGAGGAGGAACTGCTTATGCTCTTGCATCCACACAAGCTTCATAGTCACCTTGCCGTCAGAGTCCTCGTATTCCATGAGGAAGTGCTTGCCATCGCAATAGTCAAAGTAGAGGGGCGTGATGGTCGGCACCATGCACATCGGGGAGGTGACGCACCAGAACGGTTTCTGAAATTCATCCAGGAGCGTCATGGACATTATGCAGCAGTTCTACATAGATGGAGACAAGAGGAGACGGAGATGAAAAGATAGAAAAGAACAGAGACATTGATGGTGAAATATCACTAAATAGCGAGGACGCTTCACTTGGAGATTAGCACTGCCGGCCGAGAACTGCAGATCATCTACTGCATGGAGCTACCTGAAAACTGCATGAATTCCCTCGACAAATATACTTAAGGACATCCTCCAGAAAAGGAGGCACCAAGTTTCTGAGTACCTCTTTACATAGATTCTTACTTAACTTGAGCCTTATCACTTGATAATTACTTGCTGGAGGATTCTACTTCTCTCACCCTGTCAGTTGCCCGATCGCCCTTTCCAAATGCCAAATACTGGTGTTTATGCAAAGTACGCCGCTCCATGTCCAAGGCCAAGTTCCACACTACTCAACATTAACTTGGTTACATTTTCACCATCCTCTCCAGGGAACCATCCTCTTATCATGGTGGAGAGGTTATACCGACTGTCCAATTTAGAGATTAATTCACAGAGGATTTGTTCAGAGTAACACTGTCTGACTTGACTATCTGTTGCCACTCATCACTAACTCTTCCCTTCCTCTGTGGAAACCACCATCTGAAGGAGGAGTAAATGTAAGGTTGACCACTGCTGATTCTTTTGCCCTTTGACAGCTGCTGTGGGTAATCACGGTTAACAGAAGTGTGCCTGTGGGAATAAGTTACACCACTAGATGATAGAACACACACACACAAAACAGCATTGTGCTTGTGGGAATGAGTGTTGTCAGCATCGATTCTAATGACGTATAACCAGACTTTAGACTTTTGGATTATACTTTTGTGGGTTTAGAGAGGCAACGGAGTGCTTTTGATCTAGACTGCAATACGCTTGAAGTAAAAACTGGGTCAGCGGTGAGATTTACCAACCCTTTTGTTTTATACTCTACTATATTCACAGCCAGTGGGTGTATGGGCGCTGTGCAATGTGGAAGCACCCCTGATTGATCAGTATTTTAATCTTACTTTTTGTGAAGGATGTTTTCTACAGTGAATAATCAACTTAAGAATGTCCTAGTATTTAAAGGCTTTCTTTTTTCAGTCTTACTGCATTTTGTGGAGCACTTAAACAGTGTTTTGATCATTTATCACTTCAGAATCTTCTTTGGTTGTTTTTGTAAAAAAAACAGTAAACCTACTACATACATGCTGGCAACCTACAAATTTTGGTGAATTGCAAATAACTAAACGAACCCACCACCGAGCTTCAGGAAGGGCATCCGGCCTTACTCCTCCAGACTCAATCTAAACCCATGTACAACCCCATAGTGGATGGACTAGTCCTAAAACGGACCCCTTTGTAAATGACTAAAGTTGAATGCGACTACATCAAAAAAATCCTTCACAAGGTCATGTCACATGATTAGAAAGTGCTTGAATGCTACCTAACGCTATGTCCTTGCCGTTTCCCCTCACTTCAGTGCTCATGCAGCTATAAATAACGGCTCGAAACCAAACATCAGATTTTGTCTCATCTTTTATGCAGCACCCCCTAAAACAAAAGACATTCTCACAGCTACATTATTATTTTTAGACAACTTGCTGTAATAACTGCTACATAAAAATGCACGGGGTCTGTTTTGCTTCTACAGACCTGTCTCTGCACTTCCGAGTGTAAATTGACTTGCGTTGTCTAAAAGTTTCAAAAACAGTTCTGTGTCCATACTGTACAGATCCATAACTCTAATACCCACAGAAGACCCAACTTATATCTCTATAAATTCTCCTTTTACTTATTATAGTATTTTAACTCATTCAATTTTGTTTCCTGTATGTGTCATAGAGGACAATACGTTAAATCAACTCACTGGTGTGAAGCGACTGACATGCGTACGTAGCAGATCTGATTTTTCGTTTTCCTTTCTAGTATAAGGACGGTAGGTTACCATTTTAGTTTCCTCCAATATCAGTCGCGTAGAAACAGTACCTTCACTGTGCCCTGCAGGGTCTCACACCTCCACGGCAAGCTGATGCTTCCTGATAGAGTCGTGTGCTGCGACAATTGGTTCTCGTGAATGGCGACCAGCCGGATAAGGCCATCACAGATCTGATCTGATCGACAATAGAAACAACACAGTCAAAAGGACGTCTTCATGACATTCCCAATTTCTGAGCATCAATGTGTCCTGTGTACGTACACTCATGGAAAAAACCTGTCTTCTCAGAACATATCCTGAGCGATAAACATTTTAAAAAATCAATTACTTTCAGTGCAGGAGAGATCAGTGAACTGTCCGGACATGATCTCAGTCACAGTGTTGTGGAGAACAAAATGCAACATGTAGCCATGCAGTCCGTACAGAGGGTCTATGTCGTTATCAATGTAATTGTTCACCGACTCAGAGTAAGGGCTGCAGGAAGAAGAAGAAGACAAACAACAACCTCAGTATCATTGGGGGGGGACATAAATATGCAAACAGCAATATGAGGGCCTTCCAACAGTCCTCAAGCCTCATCCGATGATTCTCTGAATGTTACCAGTGAACGGCTGCACTGCCTTCTCATGAGTAACCAGGAGAGGGGGCTGTGTCCTGACTGAATTCAAGGCTTTTTCAAATCAGTGCGCTCGCTCACCCGGCAAACAGATACTGGCTTACCAAACAGTGGATCCCAGGAGGCTCTTCTCCACCAGCCTGTGCAAGTGAAAGCTGGCCATTACAAAGGCGATAGAGCGATGACCCTGCAAGAGAGAACCAGCGGTTGATTATGCTTTAGAAGAGTTCACATTCAACGTTTGCATCTAAAACGCTGTGCAAGTCATTTTAGGGGACTCATTCGAATGATACCTTTTGGCTGAATTATATAACGAGGCCCGTCATGCACCTACTCAGTCACAACAAATGCTACCAGTGCGGAGTACTATAAAGGCTCGTGTCAAAAGCAGAAAAACAAACATACCCTCCATACACCAATCAGGATGGAGGGCTGCACAAGTATCAGCTCAATTAGGTTGTCTCTTCCAACCACGTGTGATGTTGCAGAAAAGGCCCCCATGTCTGCAATAGCCATTAGGGAGCACCAGCCAGAGCTTTCAAAGCAAAGAAACCATTCAAATAACAACCTCTGGCGACGTATTACTTTGACAGAGAACGAAAGAAATGGAGACTAAATTCAAAGAATGAAAAGGCATGTGTCAGACAGGGCAAGGTTGAAAGCCACGGGCTCTCAGTACCTTTTGAGGCTGGGACATCCATGTGCGACCTTCATCATGCCGTGAATCCGAAGGGTGGAAAGCTTGGGGATGGTGGGCCAGCGGCCCCGGTCCCAGCTCAGAATTACAGATGACTGAAAGAAGCGGGCTTGGCTGGGCTCGATTGCCTCCCGCAGGCCTGAGCTGTCAGTTACCGTTAGTTCCCAGGTGACTTGTAGTGTCCTGGACAAAGGATGACAATGCAAAAATGAGCAAACAGATGGTTGAGGCGCTCCGGTAGCCGCACATCACACAGAGAGCCAACCTCTCCGCACAATATCATTTGGGAGATTCCGGCTTGAGCCTAAGTAACTTGTGCAGGCAGACGGAACTTCTTAGCTCGGAGTCGAGTTTGACGTCAAATATCCTAGCATCCATGAGAATAGTCGTTTGCGACTGCAGTACGGAAGCTCAACATAATTATTATTTTTTGAAACGTATCGTTGCAACCTAGTAATCTTATTCTGCACAGCAGAACACATCCAGCACAAGGTGATGCAATTGTGAGCTTAGTCTGTACTCTAAATCAATTGTAGCACATTCCTTTAGAGGGCGCTCTTCCGAGAAAATCTAACGGGACTCTATAGATGTACGAGTAGAGCTGATCTCACAGACATGAGAGAAAGATCTGGAAGCCAACTTTATGTTATTTCATACAGAAGCATTCCCTTTTGAGTCCATCTTATTTCATTACTCACTGCAATGTTGAGCCACTTGCAGAGGAACTTGCTCCATGTGTTCACTCGTATGGCCCAACTCGAATTGGGTTTTTCCCCATAGGCAGACATCTGCCATATGGGAGAGTGATTGAGATGGTGAGCCAGAGCCCGATATGTGGGAATGCCGAGTCGGAGTGAGGGACTTCTGTAATTGCGCAGATCCACTGCACTGTCGGTTCCACCTCACACACACACACACACACACGACTGCGCGTACACATAGACTGGTGCCTGAAACAAAGAAATCTACCCGGGTAGCAACAGTGGGACAGGAAAGAGCTCTATTCTCCTTTTCATTTCCCTTCTATATCCTTGAGGCCTCATTATCATGACTTTAATGTTTTACAGTTCATGTTGAGAAGTCAATATTTTTCAGATACATTTCAGATACATTCTCTGCCTGTTTACTATCCTCCCCCTTGAACCTAGAGACATGGTGTTAACTGTGCTGTGCCCATTAGCTTTGAGTTACCGATTGAGGGGGGGGCACCACGTTACATGATGACACGCAATACCTGAAATGAATGCACAGCTGTTGTGATAAATTGCTTGATCCAATTTTGTCCAAACTGGGATTCAGGGAATAACCTCACTGTGATGTATCCTGTGTGTCTAGCCTGAGCAGCATATCATATTAATCAGTTAGGGAAATAAAACTAAGAGAAACCAGAGCGGCCCCGGAGAGCACAGGTGACCCCATGGGATTGCGCTCCCTGTTGCCTACATCGGATGTCGAGTGAAATAATCATTACCAGGGTAGATCACATCATCCTCTGTGTCACTAACAGACAAAGCCCTGTAGGGAGTTGTCTGGGATGGTGGGTGGAAAAGGGGACGGGCGGTGGGTGACAGGGAGGAAATGGTGGGGGCGGATGGATGGTAATGTTGGTGGGTGGGGGCCCGGTAATTTATTTGAACGAGTAACACAGCCTCGGTGAGAAACACAATTATTTTTGCTTCCCCTCTGTACCGCAGTGGCTGCCACGGAACACCAAAATAAAAGAAGAGGGAATGCTACACAGCCTGTAATCATAGGTTATAAAAACAGCAGCAGAGACAGTGGGGCAAAACTCCCCCATTGTGCTGGTATCCCTCGTGCTCCCCTGAGCACACGCAGTATTCTGGCAGAGACCTCTCTCCTCACCTTTAATAAGAAAGTCTTGTTAAATGGGAGAGGGTGAAAAGAGGGGAAAAAAAGGTTTGTTTGTGAATCCTGGAGGCTAAGATTGTCCTCTACTGTTCCACCCTACACCCGTCATAACAGCCAGGCTGGATGCCAGCTGTCTTAACTTTGCAGCAAGAACTAAAAATGGGTTTTGGAAATGTAAAAGATTGCAAGCACACTGAATGTGTGTTTGGACTGGGAAGAAAGAACAATGAAAGGGATAAATGACACCGTGTTCAAAATTAAAATGCAATAATGTGCAAGGAAAAGAGGTCAATTTTTATGTGTCGTGATTAGTTCCCACATTGTGGGGGTGGAAATGGACTTAGATAGAGTGTGGGGGATTGAGGCCAGATGTCCTTCCTGATGCCTCGTGGTGGATTCAAACACGCAACATCTGGTTTGTCAGTTACGGGAGTGCACACTCTACCACTGAGCTACCATGGCTCCAATAATATGCAAGAATGGAAGTATATATTTAAAAAACAACATGGATCACCGTGATCAAGGGTTGAACAGTCTCTAAAGTGAGCCATTTGTGGAGTTAATTTCCAGTATCAAAGGACTCGGCTAATCTACCAAAGAACAGACAGGATTTCATGATATTTCAATAATTCCCCAACTTCAGTGTTTGTTATTTGCATACTCCCAAGTCATGAGTGGCGTGAAAGTCGGTGTTCAACTATCGTGATGACACCGATGTGGCCTCTGTCACTTTTACTCATCATTTGCTGGCTAACAGAAATTGGTGATTTCCAGCAGCAGCTTGTTTCCTCTGCTCGCTACTCCTCACCTATTATAGGGGCAAAGCTGGGAGGCTGGGGTTTAACTTAATCAAGAACCAGAAATAGCTTTAGAAATCTCAGGGCCCTATATCATAACTTATTTGGACTGGCAGCACGGGACCAAGTAAATAGGAGGTCGTTCAAAACCCTGAGAAAATCAACTATCGCAATATTGTTGTCTGAGTATCTCCAGCAACAATGTGATGGTATTTAGTGGGGATGACTTCTGGTACCCTCATGAGATAGCTGCACACAAGAACAATGTAAGAAATGATCATTACTAATGTGGATATGATGACTAAGCATACAGAGGCATTCATAATTCATTTCAGTCAGCTAAAACAGTATCATAAGCTCATAAGGCTGCATCATCACTTTACTGCAATGCAGCTGTAAAGACCAGGGTATGACTACATCTAAGTTTCATCATGATAACACGAAAACAAAAACCCTGGATGAAATCTGGGCTCATATCATAACATGGATATTATATCCATATGTTACCCGGCTCCATATTACAGTAGCACACTCTGTCTGGATAAAAAGATTAAAACAATAAATTATAACTTGTTACTGCTGTCTTAGATATTCAAATATTAAAAAGGACTCGGAGCTTTATCTATCCTTCATGCATTACTAACCAGACATGCATAATAGTTGTTAAATGACTCACAGACACATAGAGCACGGATTAGCTCAGTTTGCAAGGGAGATTGAAACTTGTAGCGACACCCGAGTTTCCGAAGGTGTGGGGGGGGGTCATGTTATTCATGTACAAAACCATATGTGCACTTTTCAAATGCAGTCCTGGTCGCAGATCTCTGTCTCGCTCACCTGAGGACTGACTCTGTTCTGATGGGCAGCCCAGTGAAAGGGCTGATGATCTCAAGCTCTCTCTTCCACCTCCTCACATCGTATCCCGCAACGCTGATGAAGTACAGCCTCCTCCAGTAGCCTGCGGTCTCATCTAGCCCCTCCACCATGTTGCGCCTTTGCGGCTCCTTCCCCATGCCACGTGGTCTCGAATGTTTCTTCTTGCGGAACTCTGATAAGAACAACTTGAACCACAGAATGCTGCAGCAAAAGACAACAGAAGCAGGATAGGTGAGGAGGAGAAAGTGCAGCTTGGTGGCTGAGAATGGGAACAACTAAAGAAAAGCAAGGGAACATAGATGTGATCATGTTGGGTGAGTGATTGGCTACTTCTCTCCAGGATAGCCATTCTGAGATAGACAGGTGACAATTAAGGGAAAGAACCCCAACAAAGTGTCTTAGTAAGGGGTAGGGCCATCACGAGCCTCCAGAACTTCCTCAATGCTCATTGTCATAGATTCTACAAGTCTCTGAACCCTGATGGAAGGATGAAGCACCATCTATCCAAAAGGTGTTCTCTCATTTATTAATCTGGTGGAGAGTGCTTTCAAACACTTCAATCCAAAATCTCTCATATGTGTTCAACTAGGCTGAGATCTGGTGACTGTGAAAGGCATGAAATACTGTTTGCATAATTTTCAGTCTCATCAAACCATTCAGTGACCCCTAATGTCTAGTGGGTGGGGCATTGTCATCTTGGAGGAGACCATTCTCATCGGGATAGAAATGTTTCATCATAGGATAAAGGTGATCCCTCGGAATAACTTTGTACTGACTTGCAGTGGCCCCGCTCTCCAAGGGGACATGTGGACTCAAACCGTGCCAGAAAATTTCCCCCTCATAGCCTACAGAGTCCCAAGACTCCCTCACTGTGGGGGTCAAACATTCAGTTTTTTTCCCTTCATTTGTCACTTGTCTGAATGTGTATCCTTTCCCAAACTTCTCTATAGAATTCCCTAACACTGTCATTGTCTGAAACGTAAGGATCACTTAGTATGTCGCAGGTGTGTTTTGACTGGGTAAAATATTCAAAAAGGAATAAATTATGCAGATAACAGGCTGTGTTAGCCATGTGATGCAATGAGACTACAAATGGTAAATGGACTTGTTTTATAGCGGTTTTCTAGCATAGCAACCACTCGAAGTGCTTTACCAAGCTGCGCTGTGCTTTACTCGCTTAGAATAAATATTGTGATGAAGTTATGACTTTGTTTTTATTCTTATTTTCTGGAATAAGTTCCAGTCCAATATTTATGCATCTCCCCTTACTTTACTTGGCAAGTGTTCAAGGAATACGGAGTGTAAAATTCCTACATTTGATGTTTACACGTCACACTAACTTGTCATTTGCTAGCTTATAGAAGAGCTTGTTGACGTGGCTGATACTGAAAAGAGACACAGCATCCAGGTATGACAGGATCTTCATCAGGATCTCCGCTGGCAGTCTACAGAAAAAAAATGTTGTCATACTTGACTGCAGGGAATCAATACATACTACTGCATTCTGTCTTGATGCATACTCATTAATCCAGGCAAGGGAATCACAAAAGGAGGTGTATCGGTTCAGCTGGATCAGGTGAGATCTTCAGTCAGACTGATGATGTTAGCTGTTTGAGTGACGAAACATTTCTGAATAAACTTCTGATCCAGTTGAACCGATTCACCACTTTTGGGATTTCCCTTACCTGGATTATGGAGCATGCATCAAGACGTACGATAATAAGCCTACATGGAAAAAATATTAAACATCTTCAAGCCGAATACTTCAAATATTGACATCTAGAGGTTTTTTTTAATCACTTGGTACATACAGAAAGGTTTCTAAAGCCAAGCTGAAATAGAAAAAAAATCTCACTGAAGGTCAGAATATGAAAATTCCTAAATACTTGTGCACACCTTACCTTCCAATAAAGGTCTGACTACATGATAAAGATGAATTGCCAACACTTTCCGAGGACTTTGCAGGGACTGTAGACAATAACGAGGCCCTCAGAGCTGCCATCTGTTTCACTGATGTCGATTCTGGCCACCTTTGAGACAGAGGCAATATAATCTCCACATGGTAAATTTGACAGTATAGCATATGGTATGTTAAATGTACAGTCAACCTACCATGTTACATGTATAAACTGAACTTTCTTTTAGTTTTGGAGGGAAATTTTTGAGGAGAGAGTGGAGGTCGTTTATAATTCTACAGCTCTAGAGAACCATTACATATGATATAATAATCCAACCATCGTCAACCACTTATCCGAAATCGGGTCGCAGGGAGATATAACAATGTGTCGTGATATATACCTTGGACCACATAAGCGTGGGTGTGACCCTCTTTCATTACAGGTTGGGGTCTTGACTGTTCTTCTACCGGATGTCTGAATCCCCATCTTCTCCAAACCTTGTTTGTAGCTTTTGAAGAACTGTCCGCGTCCAACCGTGGTGGTGCACTTATCGAAAGCACTTTCACCTGGGCAGGTCTGCCTGTAAAGTAAACGCATAGAACCTGAGCATAGGCACATCTCCATGCTCACAACAGTTTTTTAATTTTTTTGACCATATCAATAAGTTCCCTCCAAAGTGAGTTCATTTGCCCGTGGGCATACCATATACATATTTGTGATCTTGTACTTTACAGGTCATTATTAGATGCCTGTTTGAACTTCTTTCCAAACGCTGTGGGACTAATGCATTCAGAATTCTCCTCAGTCTGACCAGACTGAGGTGCTGCCAATCTTATTTATGTGCAACATTTACAATATTTACTCATGTGTCACTTTAAGCCACTCCATCTGTCCACCACACATTCACTGCATTTTTACTGATATTTTTGCACCTCATAACCTGGATTTGTATCACCAACTGTATTGTATTTTGTCGTTTATATTGCTTAAATATTGCATTTATTGTTTAGACTGTACTTTTTCATTGCTGATATCTTATATTTCTCATCTATTCTCTGTCTTTTTATTCCGTCTGTACCATTTGAGGCTGACACAACAGTAAATTCATTTTGCTTGTGCGGTGACAACATAGTTCTTGAATCTTGAAGAGATCCGGAAGAAGTGTGAAGCAGATTTCTACCTTCATCCTTTGACGAACTGGAAGCTTTTTTTTCATAATTTTTTGAAGATCGCTCAGTGAAAAATTCAACGGAACAGTTAAGGACTTGCATGACAGAATTTTAAGAGGAAGTAAAGCTTTTCTGAAGGTAAAGTACAGCCTTACTCTTATTTGAGCGTATGATATTAATATACTGTTCGGTGTGTGTGTGTGTACTGTTTAAGACCTCCAACACCGCATATTTGAGGAGGGGCATAAGGTACATTGATAATAAGCTCACATGAAAAGAATTAGTTCTGTTCAAACCGAAGGCTTCAAACATATTGACATATGGATGTTGCTTTTCTAATAGGCTAGTGAGTACATATTCTAGGTCTAAGCTGAATAAAAAAGTACAACTCTGAAGGTCAGAATATGGAAATACCTAAATATTTGTGGACACCTTATCTTCCAATAAAGTTCTGACTACATGATGGAGATGACTTGCCAAAACTTTTGCAGGACTCTGCAGGGACCATAGACAACGAGGCCCTCAGAGCTGCCATCTGTTCCACTGATCTCGATTCTGGCCACCTTTGAGACAGATGCAACATTATCTCCTCAGACTTAACTGGGTAGTAAATTGTAAATGAACTCATTCTTATATAGCACTTTTTCAGCATAGCGACCACTTAAAGCGCTTTGCATCGTTATGCCTCACGTTTACCAAGCATAGCGAATTAAGGCTGGAATGTCAAGAGGTGGGGATCGAACCCACGATGGCCGACTGGGAGGCGTACGCTCAACCGTAACGCTGAACAACTTTAGACTCAGTGTGTTGACTGGACAGTCAACGTAGCACGTTAGATGTATAAACTGAACTTTCTTTTAGTTTTTACTTGCTGTTTTGTTTGTTTTAAGGGAAAAGAGAGTTCAGGGGAGGTTCATTTCACAGCTCAATGGAACTATAAAGCTAGAGCGACGTGTTGTAATATATACCTTGGATCACTCAAGCTGAAGGACGTCTCTCTGTCATTACAAACATGCGTCCTGGTTGTCGCTCTTCCTCTACCGGGTGTCTGAGACGCCATCCTCTCCAAGGGTTGTTTGTAGTTTTCGGGAAACTCTCCGGGTCCAGTCGCCATATTGCAAATAACGGAAGGAAGAGTTCCTCCTCGGCAGGTACACCTCAAATGTTTAGAAGGACAGAAACTGCGCATGCGTATCTCTCTCTCTCTCTCTCTCTCTCTCTCTCTCTCTCTATCTCTCTATCTATGTATCTATCTCTCTCTATCTCTACCTGTCTCTCTCTCTCTCTCTATCTATGTATCTATCTCTCTCTATCTCTCCCTCTCTCTCTCTCTCTCTCTATCTATGTATCTATCTCTCTCTCTCTCTCTCTATCTCTCTCTCTCTCTCTCTCTCTCTCTCTCTCTCTCTCTCTCTCTCTATCTCTCTCTCTCTCTCTCTCTCTCTCTCTCTCTCTCTCTCTCTCTCTCTCTCTCTCTCTCTCTCTCTCTCTCTCTCTCTATCTCTCTCTCTCTCTCTCTCTCTCTTTTCTTCTTTCTTTTTCTTCTG